>PVIC010007772.1:0-49962 GCA_004025085.1 Thryonomys swinderianus | reverse complement strand
AGAGATAAAATCCAGTAACAGTAAAAGGTTCTTTGTCCCACAGCTGTAGAGATTACAGCGTGTGACCGAGCGGTCCCATGACGGTGGCTGCTGGAAGCCCCTGGCATGGCAAGAGGCGCAGCGGGACAAAGCCACCCATCTCATGCCCAGGAAGCCAAAGGAAAGGAAGAGGCTCAGGACCCGCGGTCCCCTCAAGGGTACCAAGACGTAAGGGGCGCTCACAGGCCCACAACAGGGCCCGGCCAGTCCCGGGCACTCCTGGGACCCGTCCTGGCCGCACAGACCCGGGCTCCTCTGCACTACAGCACCGGTGTCTCAGGGCACAGCCCGAAGCCTCTGCCAAGTCTTTCCTGCCTCCCCGACTTCAAGTCCCACCCGGGCACCTGGACAGCTGGCACTCTGTTTTGCTTTGGGCAGCAGAATGTGTTTTTGTCCTCTTACCGTTGCTTTGGTTTCAGAGTACATTTTGGGGGTAAGGAACTCTGTGGCGTCATGACATGGCCTCTCTGGTTTGGATCTCTGCTCCTGTTCACAGAGTGCTTGGGCTGTGACTCTCAGGAAGGATGGTGGCCGGGGAGAGGCCCGCCCGTCCGTCCATCTGACCTTGTGTCCTGACTGGCTCTGGGCTGCTGACTGTGCCCCGGTCCCCTCTGACGTTGCCAGTGGTGCCAAGCAGGGACGTGCTGGGGGTGTGGCGTGCTAACTTCATTTCGGGCTTGTGATATTTTCAAATTACAGTGGGTTCATCAAGATGTAACCCCACCGTTAATCCACGGAGCATGTGTATTTGTGAGGACAGAGGCAGACACGTGGGAGCCTATTCTTCACCACAGTAATTACCTGCCTTTCACCTTGAATTTTACTTTCCAAGTTGGGCATCCACTGCCCGCATGTCGGGGCTCTGGGGAGATCACCCCACAGGTCTCCAGAAACTCTGAAGAAGAGCTCTGAGTGCGAGCCGCGCCGCCCGGGTCCAGGCTGACAGGCAGCTGTGTCTAGCTTCGTCTGTCTGAAGCAAATGCCATCGGTTTTCATTTTCTGTGACATTTATCATTTCAAGGAGGGGCTGCGGGGGAGGGGCATGAGCTGCAGATATGTCTGGAGCGTCACATTCAGACAGCTGACATGCTGGGCTCACTGATCGATATTATTGACCCTGCCAGGCTTCAGGTTGGACTAATGTCTATAATAAGGTTTAGCTGCACCAGAAGGCAGGCAGTTGGGGATAGAATGTCTGAAGCTTGTCTTCAGCAAGATACATTTTGGGAAAATGTTCTTAATCTTAAAAATAGAATCTGAAGAGTGTGCAGTCAGTAAGACGCTCAGTTAGATCCAAACAGGAGTCACCAGCTGTTCATGAGCCGAACAGGACGGTGAGGACGCTGCAGGGAGGCGGAGTCACACGCTCTCAGGCGCCAGCCAGAGCCCAACCTCAGCTCCTGCACTTGGCACATAGACCCCAGCTCTCCTCTTTGCCTGGTTCTCGCTCTGGTCTCCGAGCCCAGGGGATTCTTAGTCACAGAGCAAAGCGTCCAGAGGGTCACTGCCTCAGGAGGGGCCGCACACCCTGGGGAAGTGTGTCCTGGCTGTACAGCCTCTGGAGCTGGGGCGGCACGGGGGGAGGCACAGGGCAGCAGAGAGGGAGGGAGCGGAGGGCAGGAGGGCAGGTGAGGCCAGGCCAGCCCACAGCAGCAAGGTTCAGGAGCGAGCAGAGAGGCGAGAAAGGAAAAGCCTGGCCGCTGGCTCAGTCCACGGCTGTAGAGTGGAAGAAGGAGGGCCTGGGAGTATGGTCCTAAGTTCTGTGCTCTGCACCCAGAAAGAGAGCCTGAGGCTCGGGGCCAGCCTCTCCAGCTCACAGGAGAAGGTGGTCAGAGGGACGCAGCTCGGCCCCACGCACCCAAAGCAGGAACTTCCTGCGACTGTGCCGCCCTGCTGACGATCTTCAGGGACGGGCACCATGCCCGCTGTGGGCAGTGCAGGGGAGCCTGTGGGGAAACAGAGCTTGGGGCCACCCAAGCTGAACCATGCCCCGAGTTTCTGCTGCTACAAATTGGGGATAATAGTAGAAGAGTGTTGAGAGGGTTTCTTGTATACAAATTATGCACATCTTATCTCTAATGCATAGTTCTGTGTAAGAATTACCTGTGCACGTATGCATAGCCCAAAAACATCAACTTCGAAAGACTTCAAAATCTGCTTTGACTACTGACCTGACATCACAAGTGGAAAATTCCACACTTGACCTCACGTGACAGGTCACGGCTGACACCCAAGCACACTGAAAGCATGTATGAAGGCACTTTCAGACGTGTGCATCAGGTGTGTATAGGACATACAGGAACGTCATGTGTGGACTGGCCCCACCCCAACCTACCTCCTTACACAAGTTTTCTAAAATCCGCGGCCTGCTTCTGGTCCTTCCCGTTCAGGCCGAGGGACATGTGGCTGGCACCCTCGGGTGCAGCTCGGCCTGCGAAGCGCGGCGTCCAGCATGTGCTCTTACGGTAGCCACAGCCCCTTGCTCTGTGTTCCAGAAAGTTCTCTTCAGACTCAGTTTGGTTCTCCTCTTGCTGCCTGCTGTCCCACGCCCAGCCTGTGTCTCGTGCCATCCTCATGGGTGCCCTCCACACCCACGGCCATTTTCCTTCCCTCTTTACCCTTCACTCCTGGGTGCTACACAGAACTCGGCGGGGCGACGCCTTTCCGTCCCGTGCTCCCCAGGATCCGGCTCAGACTCCCCTCTTCTGATGTCTCCCTGCGACCCACTGCCGACGCAGTTCCCCGTGGCCTCAGTGGGCGAGGGTACCGAAAGAAGAGTTCACTCTCATCTCTATGCCGCTTGTGTCACCTTTGAAGCACAACCGGGCGGCCCAGCACACAGCGCAGGCCCAGTGTGCCAGTGTAGTCCAGGATGCTTGCTGGGTGAAGCAGGGAGTTTACAGGTGTAGAGAGGTGCATGGTGGGCGCAAGCCCAAGGCTTCATCAGAAGCAGGCGCACAGCATGCAGGTGGGGCACCAAGTGAGGGCCCTCGCCAGAAGAACTTCTGTTGGAAAGTAGGGTCTTCAGAGCAAGGAGACAGGTGCCCAGAAAGTTAGGTTTTTCTCCAGTTGTAGGACAGAGAAATGCTTATGCTGTAAGTTGATCATTTTTGTTTCTTTTAATGCCACTGTAAAAGGAAGACTTCTTAGGCCCTTGCTGTTTGATTCCCAGTCTGCTCTGCGACTTTGCTTTTTTCTCTCTCCCTCTCCCTCTGTCTCTCTCCCTGTCTGTCTGTCTCTCTCTGTCTCTCTGAGTTTGATCCCCAGTGCCACAAAAAAATAAAAAATAAAATGCCTTCCTAGGTCCCATTGCTTTCTTGGGGGGACATTACTGGGGGTTGAACCAGGGCCAGTGCACTGAGCTACATCCTCAGCTCTTTATTATTTTGAGACAAGGACTCCCTAAGGTGCTAAACTGCCTGGACTGGGATTGAATTTATCATCCTCTTGCTTCAGGGATTACAAGCATATGCGTGATACCCAGACTGTTGATTGCTTTAAAAAAAAAATGTTTCTAGGACTGGAGATTTAGCTCAGTGGTTCCAGCGCCTGCCTAGCAAGCACAGGTCCCTGGTTTGATCCCTGGTAACCACATACAATACGGGGTATGGTGACTCATGCCCACCAGCAATCAGTACCACATACTACAGTGCAGGGCATGGTGGCTCCTGCCTGTCATCCCAGCACTCAGGAGGCAGAGGCAGGAGGATTGCTGAGTTGAGGCTTGCCTGGGCTACACTGTGAGCTCAGGGCCAGCCCTGAACTGTAAGTGAGACCCTGTCTCAAAAAAAAAGAAATGTTTCCATATCTCGGCTCCCATGGTGTCATTCGCACAGCATGATCTCTGTACTGCGGGAGCCGGTGTGTGGACAGGACTCTGCTTCTCTTCCTGTCCTGGCTCCACCTGTCCCTTCCCGTGCGCAAGGGAGCCATGTCCGTGTTCTGCCGCCTCCACCTCCGGCCTCTCCGCTCACCTGCTGGTGGATCCCTGCGGCCCTGCCTGCGCCTGGACCCCGCCTGCAGGAGCGTGCCGGGCGTGTGGTGCTGCTGGCTCGGCTCGGCGCAGTGTCGCTGTTCTCGTGGCTGTGACGCCACCCTGCCTCTTCATCCGTGTGCGAGGCAGAGAAACGGCTTTGGACTGTGGAGGCCGCATCGCACAGCCCCGGCCAGCTCACCGCGGCTGTTTCCAGGCCCTAGCGCCCCAGGCAGCCCCTGGAGCTCTTACTGCGGCCAATAAGAGCCCTGCTGGGGGCGCCCCCGGGGAGGTGGGGTGGGCCTGGACGCCAGAGGGCTTTCTGGGCCCAAAGATGCCGTCCCTTGCTAGCTGGTTTCCTATGCAAGGCTTGCTCGGGAAGCTGGGAGGTCTCTGGGTGACAGTAAACCCGCCGCACCCAACGGTGGCGGCCTGTAAACAGAGCAGGTGCTGAGGGACCGTGTGAAAATCAGCATCTCTGTGTACAAACAAGATAGGAAGAATGCGAAAAATCATAGACGACACTTTGGCTTGTCTATTGTCAAGGAAGCCTGTGGGCTGCTTGCTTCTGAGGGGGCAGATGAGACGTGGGCCGGTGACGGGGCCCAGACGCTCCCCCCCGGCAAAGCCTCCGTCCCAGATCATCTGACTAAAAAGCAGAGTCCATGAAATCGACCTGCCTGGGCTTTCTGCACGCTCCCGCAGGCCTGTGCTCAGCGAGGGGAAGGAAAAGAACGTTCCTATAAGCTAGTTGCAGGAAGGCAATAAAAACCACCAGGCAATTTGCATCTAATACTTCACTGATCAGAAGAGGGGAGCAGGAAGCCTTACAGGATTTGAGGAACCCTTGTCGACCGGATTGGGAAACCATTTATTTCCTGCCTCATATTAAAAAAAAAAAAAGAGTAGGAAACAGGGAGGGAATAAGTTGTCCAGCTAGAATTACGTATACTGTTTAACACTTGCTTATTCCAATGAAATATGCATAACAAACCTGTTATTTTGTTTTTTCTTGGAGATACTTGGGAGCTGTCCTCTCAGCCCCTGAGAGCAGGACTGTGGGTGCCCCGCCTGTCCAGCTGGCTGCTCTCTGAGTAAACAACCGATTCAACAGCATCCAGCTGCTAACTGGGAGCCAAGGCTCAGGGGACGTTTTGTGGACCATGGAAGAGGCGCCCTCCGGGGCCCGCGGTCACCGCGGGGAGAAGGGAAAGGAGCCAGGCAGGCTCGTGGTCTCGGCTCGTACCTTGGGCCATTGAGTTTTAACATACATATTTGAAATTAGGTTTCTATAAAAAGTCACAGAAACAATCACAGAAGCTACTGGCAAACATCAACTACAGGACAAAAGATGAGAATCAGGTGTGATTTTTTTTTTTAAGGAAAATAAACCGTGATCAAACAACAGAAGATTTCCCCTCAAGCCCAGGCCGGCACGCGGCAGGAGGACGACGCTGGACGGGAGGCCGGGCCTGGAGGCCTGGGCTCGCTGTGGGGCAGGTGGGGTGTGCGGGCCAGGGCGGGGCCTTCCGCTGAGCGCGGTCCTGGGGGCTGGGCTCCCCACTCAGCGTCTCTGGCCCCGAAGCTCAGGGCAAGAGCAGAGCCCCGGCCTGGCCCTGCAGGTCGGTGGGCCGAAGGCAAGCTCTCTCCTCCGAGGCCGAGTGTCTTTCTGTGCTGAAAGTGGGGCGGGTGAGGCCCAGCTGGGGGCAGCATGGATGCCGCGGGGGGCGGGGAGGGCTGTCTGCGAGTCCCGCCCCAGGGCCCTGGGCTGCCCTGTGACAGACAGAAGGACGAGCAGAGCATCGCCATGTCCGGCCAGAGGCGAACGGCTGTGATGGCCGGGTGGGCAGCGGCGCCCAGTGGCCACAGGAGGAAGAGGAGCCAGGGAAGGGGCCCAGATGCCCCCAGGGCCGGCTCCTTCCACCCACCGTGTGCGCCCAGCCGGACCTGCCGGAGCCTCAGGCCGCCGGACCTGGCGGGCCTGGGGACCAGCACCCCTGGCGGCCTGCGCTCCGGGAGTCTGGCGCTTGATTCTATACAGGCGGATATCAAGACAGGGAAAAGAAGGGTTTCGGTGTAACGCAGCAGCTCAGTTTGCGAGGAACTCAGGAGAGGGGCGCGGCGTCGGGGCGCTTCCTGTGCCTCCTGCTGTCTCAGCGCGGAGGGATTAAGGGCTCCGCGGGCCTCCAGGACCTCCGTCCCGCCAGGGCTCGGGGTGGAGGGCAGGCGCGGGCATCCAGCAGTTCCGGTCCGGTCCGGGTGGCTGCTCTCTGCGCACACGAGCCTCTGCCGCCACCTCAGCCGGGGAGAAAACACCCAAATTAAAGCGGCCGGATGCCTGGCGACAGCCGCGTGCTCCCTTGATGGGGTTTTGATGTGCACTGTTGAATTTTCCCCAAGGTTCTCTTCTTTTTAGTTTTCCTTATTTTATGAAAAACTGAAACAAAATTTCATAAGAAAGGACAGTAACAATAGTTGGTACAAAGTCCGTGGTTATCTTCAAAGTAGTGACTCGGAGACTGGTTCCGTCTTAGGAAGGGGAGGGAAGGCCCGAGTGCAGTGTCTATTCCGGGAACCAACAGGAACCCGAAGTGAAACAAATTCGCATGTTCATTCAAGTGCTCTCCATACAGTGCAGTGGGCCCTTCGGGGCTGATCTGACCTCTCCCGGCTTCCTACCGATCCGGCTTCTCTTTGGCTCTTTATTTCTGCGTGTGGTGTTTGATTTTCTGGCAGGGAAAAGCCGTGAGGGAGGTGAGCTGCTTCCTCCAGCCCTGGGCCGTCCGCACAGGAGCTTCCCGCTGTGTTTCTTCGCCCTCGCGGCCGAGCAGCGCCCTGCAAGCCCACGCGCCCAGCTGGCTCAGGCACAGGGTTTTAAAGGGGAGGCCCACGTGGCCGCTCTTCCTTCTGACCCAGGCCTCACGCGTGCCAAGCTGTGCCACCGAGCCAAGCCCGCGGGAATCATGAGCTTTGCTTCGGCTCTGGCCCTGGTCTCCTTGACTACTGTGGTGGTTAAGTAGTGGCTTTGGACTGCTGGGAAGGGCTCCGTATCAGCTTATAAAGATGTTTTTCTCTTTTTCACGCCCGTGTGGTATTCCACCGGGTGCCAGGTACCATATTTTATTCAGTCACTTTCCTATATTCGAGCATTTCGTAGTTTCAGATACGTTACATGTCAAACACGGCTGTGATGAGGAACCCGTGTGTGTTTAGTTTTGTACCTGCAGAAGCCACTCGCCCCACGCTGCCCCCTTGCTGCTCTGGGGGCTGCGTCTGGCCACCACCGCCGGTGTCCCTGGTCCTTTCCGGCCCCGACCGCAGCGCTGGATCCTGCTGCCCCGCCTGCCTTCCTCCTCCCTCCCTCGGCGGTCTCTGCCGGGCTGGCCGACGCGGGGCCCCGTGGTGGGCCCGGAGGTCACCGCCCTGGCCGGGCTCTTCCCCCGTCTCCGCTGGAAGCGCCGTAGCGCTGGGAGACCCGATGTGCTTTTTCTCCACTGGAGCCAGAGACCCCAGCCTCCCAGCTCGGGCGGCATCTCCGTGGAAAGAGTCGTCCGGTCAGAGGCGCGATGGCCGCAGACTGGGCCGCAGTGACCTGCGTGCAGTAAGGCGCGTCCTGCGGGCCCAGCCAGGAGCGGCCTGGAGGCGAGCGCTGCCTGCGGGGAGGACGCCGCACAGCAAGAGAACCGCGCTGTCTGGCGAGGGCGCTCTGGCCGCACCATGCTCGCCTGGGACCTGAGGTGGCTCCCCTGGCGCTGGCTGGGATCTGCCCCGCCCAGGAGGGCAGCAGCTGGCACGCTCACTACGCCGAGGCCTGGGGGGTGCTCAGGGTCCCATGAGAGTGGGCAGAGCGTTTCATAAAGCAGGAAATATTATGTAGTCAGCCTCACTAGTAATAAGAGAAATCCAAGGGAAACGACCATCTTGCTGTTAGCACTGAAAACGTGTCTTGGAAGAGGGGTGCTAGGCTTCGGGTCCCGACGTCCCCCCAGCCTCGTGGCCGGGTGGGGCCGCTTCAGAGGTGGCTGGATCTAGGGTGTGCGGCCCGGGTTAAGCGTGTGGTTATGGAGTCGGGCTCACCTTTCTCCCGTGAAGTAGGCGGTGGCCAGTCCCTCATGCTGACCATGGACGCCCAGAAGGTACCCGCAAGTCCTCCTCACTCAGCGCCGCTGGATCGTGTGCCCGGGCACCGTGCTCCTGGCCTTTCTCTTCAGGCTTGCCATGAACGCGCACAGGGCTTTCTGCCCTCCTGTGGACCCGCCCCGAGCAAACCTGCCTGCCTTGCCGGCTCATCAGCCTGTTGTCATGGGCATCAGCCCTGAACCTCCCGGAGACGGAGGGAGGATGCTGCTTTCTCCCCTTTGGGCCTCTGTCTGTTCAAGATTGGGGTAAATGTAAACAGATATGTCATTTATGGAAAAATAAATTGTGTGATCCTTGTAGAATATCTCAACATTTAAAATGTTCATGCTTTCTTGTTTAGCAATTGCACTTAAGAAATAATGACTGGAGGGCCAGAGGATTAGCTCAGTGGTTCCAGCGCCTGCCTAACAAGCGCAAGGTCCTGAGTTTGATCCCTGGAAACCACATACAGTGCTGGGCGTGGTGACTCACGCCCACCAGCCATCAATACCACATACCACAGTGCCAGGCGTGGTGGCTCACGCCTATCATCCCAGCACTCGGGAGGCAGAGACAGGCAGATTGCTGAGTTCGAAGCTTGCCTAGGCTACATAGTGAACTCAGAGCCAGCCTGAACTACAAAGTGAGACCCTGTCTCAAAAAAAAAAAAAAAAAAGAAATGATTACTCGAGTATGAAGATACAGATACACATGAATAATTGCCACTGTAGTAGTCCTAAGAATCAGAACATGGTCGAGATCACATTAACGGTTGTGTCAAGAAGCTGCCCAATCACAGGGACAAAAGACCTGAGGCAGGGCCCTCCCGGGGGAGAGGTTAAGTCTGGCTCATGGCTTCAGAGGGCTCAGTCCATGACGTGCCGCTCTGAGGCAGGAACCTCATGGCAGAAGGATGTGGTGGAGCAGCCGGCTCACTGTTTGTGGTGGCAGGAAAGCAGAGAGCAGAGGAAGAGCCACAGAAGAGCGTGGGCCAGACACAGCCCCCAAGACCGCACCCCAGACACACCATGAATTGTGCTTTACTAATCTGCCTGGCTTCTCCCAAGCTGATCAAGTGACAGTCAGATTAGTTGTCACGAGCACAGATGGGCACAATGTTAAGACATAATGTGGCACCATCCTGTAGGCCAGTCTGTGTTTATTGATGTGGCAAGAACATGGTAGAATAAATGAAATGATTAAAAGATTTAATGCAGCCGGGCGTGGTGGCTCACGCCTGTAGTCCCAGCACTCAGGAGGCAGAGAAAGGAGGATTGCTGAGTTCGAGGTTTGCCTGGGCTGCATGGTGAGCTCAGGGCCAGCCTGAACTACAAAGTGAGACCCTGTCTCAAAAATGACTTCTCATGAATCTGTTCCTTCACTTGTGACTTCTTAAGCCCAGGGCTCTGCAGTCAGTCCTTCCTGCTGCCTCTCAGGTGTCTGGCAGTTTGTGGTCATGCAGCCATGTTTGCTAAATTAATAAATGAGAGACACTGAGAGATGCTTCACTAAGGTTCAGCGGTGGTAGGGTTCAAGTTATCTTCCCTGTGTGTTTTTATACTTTGTCATCTGAATTTGCTTCAAGATGCTTACTTGATTTTAAAAATTCATGTATTTAAAAATGTAGCAATGCTGAGTGCCTAGATATGGGATCCCCAGCCATTTCAGGGGCTGATTCTACTCCTTTAGGAAAGAATTAGACAGGAACTATTCAAAAATCACAGAACTCTTTATGCTTTTGTCTGTTATTCCTGGATGGAGATTCATGCTGAGAAAAAAAAGTGTCAAAAGGCAAGATGATTTATGCATTCCCTGGTCTTCATACTAGGAAAATAAAAACTGGCTGACCTGTGGTCACTCCTAGTGGAGGGGAGATGAAGTCAGTGATGGTCACATGCCCAGGGGCAAAGCATCTGAAAATACTGGCAAAAGAAACACCGTGCTGTGGGTAAACTGTGGGATTCTGCCACTTCCTACTGTGGATGGGGAAGAGCTGGACTTTAGCACTCCAGGGGGTTTTTCTTTAGGTCCCGCCGCGTGGGTGTCACAGGACCTCGGTCATCATGTCTAAACTTCCAGGTTTTCCTTCCTACAAAATGGGCCAATGGTAGTACTTTCTTACCTTTGAGAGGGTTAACGTAAGGGGACTCACCAACTGCGGTGGTTGTTTTTATTGTTGCTAAATTACTCGTATATTTTCAACATTTTAAAAGCTTGCCAACTCTTACGAATTACTAACGCAAGGACAAGTAAGAAATAGCTAAAACAGATCCTAGAATTCTGAAGTTGGTCCCTCTGGGCCTGAGAAGTGCCTTGGGCGAAGTAAAACTGCCAGTGGCCACAGGGGGGCGCAGGCGCTCCAGCCAGGAGGAGGCTATGCCGGCTATGTCCAGCAGGGGACGCTGGCGTCGGCGGCAGCCGGGCGCGACCGGAAGCCGGGCCGGAGGTGGCGGGCCACCCTCGCCGACTCCTTCCGCTTCCGCTACCGCTATCGCTACCGCTGGTGGGTGCTTTCTGCTGTCTGTGGTCGTCGCCGTCCGCGCCGTGATGCCGCTGGAGAACCTGGAGGAGGAGGGTCTCCCCAAGAACCCCGACCTGCGCATCGCGCAGCTGCGCTTCCTGCTGAGCCTGCCGGAGCACCGCGGGGACGCGGCGGTGCGCGACGAGCTGATGGCGGCCGTGCGCGACAACAGTGAGCGCAGTCAGCGGCCTGGGCGGGGCGGGGCGGGGCGGGGCGGCCACTGGGCTCTCCAGATCCGACGGTCCCCTCCGGGCCCCCTAGCCCTCCCGGGCCGGCAGGTCTCCCCGGGGCTGCTGCCGGCAAGGGCGCCCGCGGACTGCGGCTTCTCCCGCTGGGGCCCCGCGGAGAGGACGCGTGGGGGTGGCCCGGGGGAGGGGCAGGGGCGGCCCGGGGAGGGGGAGGGCGTGCCCTGCCCCCAGGGTGCACGCCTTGCTTCTGCCTTTCAGACATGGCTCCTTACTACGAGGCTTTGTGCAAGTCCCTGGACTGGCAGATGGACGTGGACCTGGTCAACAAGATGAAGAAGGCGAATGAGGAGGAGCTGAAGCGCTTGGACGAAGAGCTGGAAGATGCAGAGAAGAATCTGGGGGAGAGCGAGATTCGGGACGCCATGATGACCAAAGCGGAGTACCTCTGTCGGATCGGCGACAAGGTGAGGGCGCCCTCGGCCCCGGAGTCGGCCTGAGGCTGGCGGCCCAGGTGGACACAAGTGTCTTAGCGCGCGAGGGTCCCCTGGCTCCCTGCGCTAGTGAGTCCGCCCAGCTGAGTCAAGAGGTAGGCCGTGGTCAGGCCGCAGCCAGCCGGGACTCTTTCCCACTCCAGAAAACCCAGGTGCACAGGCAGAGCGCAGCATTGAAGTCCATTTGTCTTTGCTCCTTCCATCAGAGGGGAGCTGCTTTAATTCGTCAGTTGTGTTTATATACGTGTGTTCGCCCTGTAGAAGATGGATAGTATTACAACATACGTTCTTAAACATGCTTAGGATTGTAAGGTACTCAGGCCTGGTCGACCGGTTTATTGTGCGCACCTGGCACCCGTCTGAGCGGACTCGCTAACCGTTGCCTAACCCAAAGGAGAGTGCGCCCCCTGTGGGTAGCGTGGGGGCAGTGTCTGCGCCTGCAGCTTGTCCAGCTGTGTGCGATGCGCGCGTGGTTTCACTGTCTGCGCTGCAACTGCTGCTGCAAACAGAAGGTTGCTTGTCTCCTCGTGTGGAGGCGCCTGTACTTTGCTCCGGTACTGAGTATCTGTGAAATGAACCGGTGGGATGATTAGCGACTTTTGCTTAACTTGTATGGTCAGCTGTTTCGTGTGACACTTACCAGTTCTGGAGTTTTTGTTTGTGACAGGGTTTCACAATGTACCCAAGGCTGGCCTCAGACTCATGCGACCCTCCTGCCTCTGCATCCTGTGTACTGGGATCACAGTAGTCCTAGGTCTTTAACGTTTTTAATAGTTATGTGATAGTTCGAGTATGGGTTGTAAACAGTCTAAAAAAAGTAGTTATCCTTATGTATTTATCCTCAAGTACAGAGATACAGGATGATACAGTGTCAGCACACAGAATTAGTGTAGGTTCTTGGATCCAATTACCTGATTTTTATTTCCAACCTGAGTAATTATAATTTATAGAATTAATATTTCCTCATCTGGCAAACAGGAATAATGGTAGTTTCTACGTAATGGTGACAAAGATAAAGGCAAAGAAGCAGGACTTAAGCCTTTCTTAAGTGCCTAAATGTTGTTATTTAAATGTAAAACAAGGTTTTTTTGCAAATATAGATTTATGACTAGAACATTGTCAAGAGAGTGAAATTACTAGTATGCATTTCCTTTTTTTTTTCTTGGTACCTGCGATTGAACTCAGTCGTGACTGTGCGCGTGCCAGGCAGGTGGCCGTGCTGTGGGGCTAACTCGCCCAGTGTGCCTTTGCTGTCAGGCTCTGTGTGAGTGCGATCTGCTCCCAGGAGTCAGGGGTCCTGGAGTGCTGGACTTCAGGCTTCTGATGGAGGCCTGAGTTTTAGCACCGACACGTTCAGGTCGACATGAGGAAGCTGTGAAGGGTTATGTTTAACCCTCTGCTCCTTTGTGTTCCTTGGCCCTGCGGTAGCTTTCCCTGGGCAGCACTCAGGCAAGAGTCATTGTGACCAGTCAGTTCTTGTATTGAATAAACTGGTGAATATTGTCATTTTAATATATTTTTATTTTATAAAAATGAACAAAAAAACTCCAGTTTTTAGTCTTCTAAAAAGAATGATCCTTTTTTTTGCCCTCCTGGTTACTCTTTTTTAAAAAATATTACTAAGTGCCTACTAGACTTTTTTGTGGGTTTTTATTATTATTACTATTTATCGTAATTTTTATTCTTTGTCTGTTCCAGACTTATTAGTGGAAGCTTCTTCATGAGTTTCTTACAGAGCTTCCTTATTTTTTGATACTAGATGGTATCGCAACTCACTTTTTTTTTTTTTTTTTTTGAGACAGGGTCTTGCTTTGTAGTTCAGGCTGGCCCTGAGCTCCCTATGTAGCCCAGGCAAGCCTCGAACTCAGCAATCCTCCTGCCTCTGCCTTCCGAGTGCTGGGATTACAGGTGTGAGCCACAACGCCCGGCAACAACTCACTTATTTTTACTTTTCAAATCTGAAATCTTCCCCATCTCCTGGGATCCCTGGTCTCTTGCATTGGTGCACAGCACCTTTCATCTTGAGGTCTGAAGTATAATTACATAAAATAAACCAAGCCGGGTGGAGTGACCCAAATCCTACCTCTTGAAGTAGGAGGATCATGGTTCAAGGCCAGCCTGGATTACATAGGGAGAGCAGTCTCAAAAAACAAAGAATACAACATAGAGAATACAGTGAAATAAGAATGTAAGAAGACAGTGTTCAAGGGAGAAGAGGGACTAGGGAGGGAAGGTGGGGACAGGAGAGGCAGTGGGCAGGGTGGCAGGGTCAGTGGGTGCATCTTGATGCTGTTTACCCTGGATATTAAGGTAGAGTAAGGAGGTAAAATACGTTTTGAGTGACTGTCGTGTGGGGCATGCATTTGTAAGGGCTCGGTTTTGTTTTTAGTATACGTGCTGCCGAAGCGAGCACGACTTGGTTTTGTTTTTAATGCTTAATGTGTTGATAAAGTAATTTTAAAAATTGGAAAAAACCAAAATAAACCACCCAAGATCTGAAATGTACCAAATATAAACAAGTGGCCTTAGTGATGTTCTTTAGGAAAATAATAGGATCATTTTATTCCCTTATGCTTTGACACAGAAACGTATGTTTACATCATTAGTCGGAGTCTAAAAATCACTTAAGATTTTAGGAAGTGATATATTTCAAAACCTTGACTGTATAAGACAAGGAGCACTACTTTACAATTTTAAGTAAATGATCCTTTTTTCTCAGGTTGTGTTTCAGAATATCGTGGAGCGTAAGAGGAAGGAGCAGTGATCACCCCGTGGCCTCCCGCCGTGTCACTGCTCCTGTTCTCCCGGCCACCCGCGGGAAACCGGGCAGCCGCTGCGGACTTGCTCACTGGCTCTCTTGGCTCTCTTGACAGGAGGGGGCTCTGACGGCCTTTCGAAAGACTTACGACAAAACTGTGGCCCTGGGTCACAGACTGGACATTGTATTCTATCTCCTCAGGATCGGGCTGTTTTACATGGATAATGATCTCATCACACGGAACACAGAAAAGGCCAAAAGGTATTTTTCAGGTGTGGGGAATCTGTGCCTAAAATAGGGTGCTGCTAAGGAGAAACTGATTTGCCTGTTTGTTTTGTTTATAGCCATTAAGTTTGGTCAGAAAATTGATGTAGTTGTTCAGTGATGTACTTTCTTTTTGTTTCAGGTTAAAAGTTTTCTGTGGAAAGTTTTAAAAAGTAACATTATCTGTCCCCAGATTGTGAGTTTATTGTTTTTGTTTCCTAGCTTAATAGAGGAAGGAGGGGACTGGGACAGGAGGAACCGCCTGAAAGTGTATCAGGGTCTTTACTGCGTGGCCATCCGAGACTTCAAACAGGCAGCTGAGCTCTTTCTGGACACGGTCTCCACTTTTACATCCTACGAACTCATGGATTACAAAACATTTGTGACTTACACAGTCTACGTCAGCATGATTGCCCTGGAGAGACCGGACCTCAGGGAAAAGGTAACGGTCGGCCCGTGAGCCTTGGGTCATAGGTGGAAGTCGCTCTGCGCTTTAGCTACCCCCCACCGTGAAAGAAAGTAAGTTCTTTAGAGAATATGTCAGTTTTGAGTTTTATTAGCATATGTGTGTGACACAGGGTGACTGAGAGTCTCCTCGGGGTCCGCTGTGCAGACACGTTGCTCTGTCTCTTAGCTTGGGCCTCTCTTGCCTCACTCTTGATTTTTACTTTGCCTCTCCTTAGAAAAGTCCTGTGCGGGGTAACCTGTTCTGTTTAACCTGTAGGTCATTAAAGGCGCAGAGATCCTTGAAGTGCTGCACAGCCTTCCGGCGGTCCGGCAGTACCTGTTCTCACTCTATGAATGCCGTTACTCGGTTTTCTTCCAGTCGCTAGGTAAGAAGAGAGTTGCTCAGTCCGATGCCCCATCCTCGTCTTGAGACCCTGTGTGCAGAGAACCACAGATGCCTCTTCGCCTACCTGCGAGGTAGCCTGCAGGGCCGCAGGCTGTGACCCGCAGGCTCCTCCCTCCCGCGGGCAGAGCGGCCCGCAGCTCGTGCAGGGAGGGCGATCGCTGTCTGTCGCTATCTATCTGTCTCTATCGTTTAGAAGAGCAGAACAACAGCTCTGTGGCTTGCGAAGCCTGAACACGCTTCTTTCCCGAGGCGCGCGGTCTGGTCCCGGGGCGCGTGGTGCGAGGCGTGCACTTCGGCTCAGGTTCGTGGCTGGGCGGCGCGTGTTCTTCATGCAAGCGCCGGAGCTGCACGTGGATGTCCTGGTGTCCTCGGTCCCGGCTCTTGCAGCCCTGAGGGCGCGTGACACACGCCCTTCCTACCGCGTCTGCTTCTTGCTGCTCCTCCCCCCGCTGGGTGTTTCCTGGGGAGGACTGCGAGTCACCGAGGGCTCCGGCGTGTGCACGCGTGAGCGCGCGTTACCGCGTTCCGGAGGACAGGTGTGGACGCTGCCCTCACACACTGGGCAGCACGGGTCCTCCGGGGCCCGTGGCTTCCTGGTGACGGGCTGCTTCCCGGGCAGGGCCTTCTGCACACAGCAGGCCGGCTTCGGGAGCCTGGGTGGCGCGGGGTGGGCACGGCCCCCCCAGTCTGCTCTCTTGGCTGCTTCCGGGCAGCACGCCCCGGGGAGCCCCTCGTTCTCGCTCGGCAGAACGCACTCCTCACTTCTCACGCCCAGACTCCTTATGTTGCGTCCCTTTGTTTGTAAAACACGGAGGTGTAAGTTACGCCGTGTGACACTGCGGGTGTTGGGGTTACTGCGCGATGCCCTGTGTGCGGTGTCGGCCCTGCTTCCCCCCTCGCCCTGCCTGGCACCTGCGGGGTCACTCAGTGTGTGTGCGTGTACATGGCCTTTTCTACCTGATGTCTTCGAGCTTAAACTTTCACACTTCCTCCATGTTGTAGTACATGTGTTGTTTTATGGCAGGATGGTGACTGTGTGAACATACCGTTGATTTGCTTTTTGGGCTTCTGAGGTCTTGCCCTGTAGTTTAGGCTGACTTGGAAGTATGTTACCTCAGTTGATCGCGATCTCATGATTTTCCTGCCTCAGCCTCCCGAGTGCTGGGATTACAGGTGTGCACCCCGGCACCCGGCTTACCACCCCGGATTTATGTACTCGCTTCAGCTGACAGACTTGGCCTCTTTTACTGTCGGGCTGTGTCACAAGCTGTGGTCAATCTGTGGCCAGGCTGGTGGACACGGGCTCTCCTGTGAGGCGTGTGCGCAGGCGAGAGAGCCGCCCCTTTGCTGAGCCCTTGGCCTTGAGCCGTCGGCCCCTTGTACCCGTCTCTCCGGCATCTTTCTGATGACGGTGTGTGCGTGCGAGGCCCTCTCTCCTGTGGAGCAGCTTTTCTCTTGGCCACGGCGGGTAGGCTGCGTGTTACAGCACAGCGCTAGCAACTGGTGAAGTCCTCGCCCGAAGCTTGACGCTCGGCCCACGATCAGGTGCTTTGTGCAGATGCCCTAAGAGTGATCTAAGAGGAAAGCGCCCCCGTTACTATATAGGTGATGGTTGTGGGAACTCTGGAGCGTTTTAGGCTCGTTAGCTCTTCCTTCCTTCTCTGTTCTTAATAGCACCTTTGGATGAAAAGATTTATTTTTGTGCTACAAGACGTGGTCAGGGCGGCTTCCACCGGCCGTGACCTGCCCCAGCCTCCAGGGCGTGTCCACTGTGCTCAGCTCAGACACTGTTCTTTCTGTGCAGGGGAGACAGGTCCCAGGTATCTGAGGTGCAGAAGACAAAAGTTGAGTGTTGTTTAGATAGAGTGAGGACTGTTCACATCGTGTTACCTGCATTGATAAAGTGAGATGGATTTATTTGGTTTAGTAAGATTTTCTCAAATACTCAGACTAATGTGCTTTAAAATACTTAAACTGAAAAAGGAAGTAATATTCTTTCCTGGGTGATGCCTGACTGTTGTTAAAAAAACCCAGAAAGTGAAAGGCATGTCCCACTTCGCCGCTCAACTTACATTCCCAAGGGGACCATTTCCACTCCGTCACGTGTCCTGGATGCAGGTTTTAGGGGCCCGGGGTCCTCGTGCCAGTGGGTGCTTCCCCCGCTGTGCGGCGCCGCTCTGGAGGCTCTCACCACCTGCCCTCACCTTTGCCCTTCAGAGGCAGCTGCTGTCGGCAGGCTCTCGGGGCGGCCCCGCGTGGGCACGCGCAGGAGGACGTTACACTCGTGCTGTGCGCGCGTCGCACTGGCTGCTTCCCAGCTAGGTTTTCTCTTCTCTGTAACCTGAGCGTGCCTGTCACTGTCCAGCAGCCAGCCTTCCGGTCAGCCAGTTTTGGCTGGTGTCGGGTACGCACAGCCGCGGGAGGTGGGCTCTGGAAGCTCTCTGGAGGGCTTCACGGTCTGTCTGCGCGGGATGTGCCGGTGCTTTCTTCTCTCTGGGTGGAAAATGTGATTATTCCCAGTGTTAACTCCGAGCCATCCTGCTTCCTCGTCCTTCTTAGATGAACCCAGGGAACTGAGTTTAGTGAAGGGCTCATCCCTTGGCCCCGGTACCCTCTAGAACTGTGGGACACCAGTCATCACTCTCACTTCCTGGCACCTGCGAGCCTGCTCTGCCCTCTCTCATACTGCAGTCCACTTCCTAGATGTTTCTGCATTTCTTTGATGAGCAGAACTGTTTGGTGCCCACTACGCCCAGGTTCCGAGTCCTGTGCCCCTTAGGTAGCACTTCTGCTGTGATACCCCGTCCTTTATTCCTCGCAGCTGTCACCTGGGCTTCTTGACCATGGTAATGTCGGTGACGTGACTGGGTGGCCACCCGACCCACACCCGACCACCTCGTGGGTGCAGTCCCTGGTTTGTCCACTTGAACGGTACCATGATGTGCCCAAGTCTGGCCCTCTGCCTGCCTTGTGTGGGTCACAGGGAAGTGTGCTGCCCCGGTAGGTCCCTAGTTCAGGCTGCCCTGTGCCTACCTGGGCCTTGGCGTCCTTGCCCTGCTGGCTCTGCTTCCTCTGGAAGGTGGTCCTGGCCAGCCTTGCTGGGTGAGGCCTCCCGGGCACTTGGTCTTGTCTGTCTTCGTGGAACGTGTTTGGTCTTCCCTGGGGTAATCTTAAGTCTTTATTTCTGCTCTTGGAAGCTTTATTTTCTTTGGCAGCAAGGATGTTGTCTAGGTTTAATGCTGTACCCTCAGAATCGGAAGCAGTAGTGTATCAGTAAAATAATTTGCATGTGTGAATTAGTATCTTATTGTCCAACTTTATTCTGAATGGTAAGAGCTCTTGCTAGTTGAGGCTGTTAATTCTTTATTGGTACATTTTATATACAGCTCTCAATCACACACATTGGGGAATTTGTACCAGTATATACAAGTTAATTCTCATTTTTACCCACATCCCCCCACCCCTCATACACATGCTCTTTTATTTTCTTTCGGAATCATATTTTCCACTCATTACGTTCCCATACCAATTCCCTTTGGATAGTTCTTGTCTTACAAAAACTACAATACGTTCTAGAACTCATTTACATCTACAGGTTCTCATGCCAAAGAAAAGATCCGGTATTTGCATATCTGTGATCTATTTTCTCACTTACTAGTATGTCCTCCAGGTGTATCCATTTGCACATAAAGGAATGAATCTTGTCATTCTTTATGGCGGAGTAATACTCCATTTTATTAAAAAAAAAAACACATCTTCTTTATCCAGTCTCTAGTTGATGGGTGCCGGAGCCAGCCGGACAAAACAGCGGGATCGTCAAATCGAGGGGCGCAGATTAAGAAAAGAAAAGAAGACAGGAAAATGGGCTCGGGAGGACCTCTCAGTTAGTGCTCTCTTCCAGTATTTCTAGCTACAGTGTTTACGTGCAAGGCTTACAATTGACAATGTAGTTAGTGATTAACATATAAGTTTAACATGGTGTTAGAATCTAAGTCTATAAGAACTCAAAATGCAAAGATAACTCTTTCTGGCTGACAGCACTTAAAAGTCTCCGGGATGAGCTCTCTCTGCTTGCAAAACTTCTCCCCAGGTGATCTGCAAACTTCTTATGTTAAAGATTAGCCCAGGCTCTCAAGGCACAAGTCTTTGTCTCTTAGAATACTTCCCTATTCCTATCCTTGAGAGGTTACTTCTTTTTGTCATTTTGTTTTATTTACTCACTAGAACAGTATCCTCTATCATTGATGCAGTCAGTAAATCAAGCAGAGACTGTATTAGAGGAAGAACAGCAAACTCCTAGTAGAAGGATCAAGGGAAGGCGACTCTGAGCCAGAGGTTAAGACTTCTTTGATCAGGCATCCCAGTGCAGCGATCCAGAGGTCGCAGAGCATCTTGGGAGCTGGGCAGCACTGTTGGGTACAGTGCAGATCTCGCAACTGCTAGTTGGTGCAGTACCCAGTGAAGATCTCCAGGCCTGAAAAGAGTCCTCCAGCAGGGTCTGCTTCCCACAGATGGGCATTTGGGTTGTTTCCAAGATTGGGCTATCATGAACTGAGCTGCTATGAACAAGGGTGTACATATGTGTTTCCAATGTGATTTTTTAAAATTCCTTTGAGTATGTTCAGCTTTTTTTTTTTTTTTTTTTTTTGCAGTACCAAGGATTGAACTCAGGCCCTTGTGTTTCCACTGTAGACCTGGTATCACCTGAGCTAAAACCCGGCTATGTGAACTTCTTTTTGAAGCGGCGGCATGTTTTGTTTCTGTGTCTGGGGTGGTTTTTCTTGCTGTGCAGGGGATGCAGTTGAGGCATCTCACAGCTGATACCTGAGTACTCCACCTCAGATTTACATCCCCAGCCCAAGCTATGAATTTTTGTTAAGCTGTTTACATTGCTGGCGAGAGGATTTGCTGGTATCTCCCTGTATTGCTTGTGTTTTGTAATGTCTTTTCTGTTCTTTTTTCATTTGTCAGTGTACCTGCTCGTTCTGTTAGAATGTATAAAGACAGTAAAATGCATTTTACTTAAGGGTACGAGAAGTGCCCTGGTTTAAGCGGCTGATGCCTGGACCTGGCCTCCTGGGGCGGTTCCTCGGGGGCGTCAGTGGCTGCGCGCTGCCTGCGTGGAGGGGCAGAGGGACACGCTCAGGGCCGCGGTCGCCTGCAGGGCTCCGTTCAGTCCTCGTTCTGTCTGAAGGGCGGCTGACGGCTCGTCTCGTGTGTTGCAGCGGTTGTGGAACAGGAGATGAAGAAGGACTGGCTTTTCGCACCTCATTATCGATACTACGTCCGGGAAATGCGGATCCACGCGTACAGCCAGCTGCTGGAGTCCTACCGCTCCTTGACCCTGGGCTACATGGCGGAGGCCTTCGGGGTCGGAGTGGAATTCATCGACCAGTAAGTTTAAAGAGCTCATGTGAACTCGGCACCATTGTGACGTTTCTGCACTTTTCCTATTTCCATTGCTTCTGTGGATTTTAAGGGAGGAAACAACTTTTTTCTAAATATCAAGGTAGTCATGTGTGTCGTCTCTACTTGCCTGTCTCAGTTCCTGTTGACAGAATAAAAGGCAAGTTGTGGAGAAGTTCACTGATTGGCTGAAGGTTCTCACCAGTCTTGGAAGAGCAGACTGCAGCCATAGTAACGACTTCTAGATCTCATATGTACACTGGGCAGCTTTCTCAGATAATGCCTCCTAATTTTTAGTTTTCCAGTTTTGGTTAAATCAGTGGTTCAATGTGGGACTTTTTAGCACCTGAGTCTGATCCAGCAAATATTGAGCCTTTGCCTTATGTTCAGTATTTACAGTCTTGTCTTCATGTGCTTTCACTCTAGCTGCAGGGGAGAGATGGCAAAAAAGTAAAAGGTCACTGCAGAGAGGCTACAGATGAGAAAACGCTCCCTGCTTTAGGGACTGTACGTGCAGACGAGGCACGGTCAGGAGCTTGTGTTTGCTCTGTGGTCCGAGTCGAGTGCCCGCTGTGTGGACCCCTCCCGTGGGTGCAGGCAAGGGAAGCCCCGCTCAGGCTTGGGGGCCAGGAGCAGGCTTGGACCTCGCAGGACGGGAACCGCGAGCACAGCCGCGGGGGGGGGGCAGGCGGGTGGTGGGTGCAGGAGCTGCAGTTGGCGGCGCGCAGGTGGGGTTCACTGGAGGGTTCCGAGAACGGGAGTGTGTGCTTGGTGCCGTCTCGAGCGGAGCGAGGGCCGGAGAGCTGGGACTAGGGTGCTGAGAGCAGGGGAGGGGCTGACTCAGAGCCGTGAGGTCGCAGCACCTTCCGCCCGCCGCCTTGTCGCGTGGCCCTGCGTGCACGACTGCCCCTTGGGCAGCGCTGGCGCTGTCAGTCGCCCGGGAGGCAGCACGGCTTCCGAGTACCAGCCCCAGTGTGAAGTGCGCGCCACAGACGCAGCCCGCCGTGAACACTGAAGGCCACAGCGAGGCTGCCGTGCGTCCTTCCAAAGCACCTTCCACACAGCAGCGTCCCCCCCAAGCTCTTGAACTATTCCTGAGCGTGAGAGGAGGCGGCATTCAGTGCCGTGCCGGCTCTCTGGTGTGACCCAGACCCCTCCTGAGAACGCGCTCCCGCTCTTCCGTGAGGGAGACGTCGGGTTTGGGAGGACTCTGGGCAGAGCAGGCTGACTCCCCGGTGGGTTTCGTTTCCAAGTTCTAGTCGGGCCACTGTCCCGGGGCGCAGCGTGGCTTCCTGAGGCAGCCCCCGCGTGGGTGGAGGAGTGCCTTGTGGGGAGCGGGGTCTGGCCTGCACCGCCGTGGCCGCGGCCGCGGGAGCAGAGGAAGAGCTGCGCCAAAGCAGGGGTGAGGCACCTCTGTGCGGCGTTAAGAGGCGGAAGCACCATGGAGCTCGAGGTGCTGCAGGGGCTTCCGCGCTGCTCTGCGCCGCTGGGACGTCCCCACGCAGGGCGCCGGGAAGGGCCGGTGACCCGAGGCCTTGCCGCTGTGCTGCGGAACGCGCCAGAGGCCTTCTGTTGGAAGCCGCATGCGCTTATGGCTTTTGTCAGGTCCTCCTGACAGCCTGCCGGTTTCTCTCCAGGCCCCTCTGCAGCGCCGGCGGCGGCTGGACAGTTGCGCTGCCACGTGGCCCGTGGGGAGAGCATCCGGGCTCCCAGTGGACGGTCAAGGCTAGCAGAAAGCCCGCGCTGGCTGCCGGGCCGGAAAGACACTGACCTTGAGAGACAACGGAACATCGGTCTAGTGTTTCTGTAAGAATGTTTCTTACGAGGCCAGTGCTGATTTTCTTTTTCCTTTTTCTCAATCAGGGAACTGTCCAGGTTTATCGCTGCTGGGAGACTACACTGCAAAATAGATAAAGTGAACGAAATAGTAGAAACGAACAGGTACTTTCTCTGCACTGTTAAACCACCACAATGAGGGGCACTTTGAATACCTTCTCTCAAAAGGAGGTCGGCTGCTGTCATGGAATAAGGTGAAGCTAAATAATTTTTCTTCTCCTTGAATGTATTTATAGACCTGATAGCAAGAACTGGCAGTACCAAGAAACCATCAAGAAGGGTGATCTGCTGCTCAACAGAGTTCAGAAGCTTTCCAGAGTGATAAATATGTAAAGCCTTTCAAAAGAAGAATTTCCTTTACAGCTGCATAAAATAAACACATTGCCATTTCTTTGTTTACTTTTTTCTTCTAAATACACCCCTTTAAGGATGGGGTGCAGCAGTGTTGAACTGACACTCAAAGTACTCATAATGAAGAGTGTCCTACCCTGTGACATTTGTGGGGTTTGCGGTGTAATGATCACTGTCCACTCTGGAAACCTGCTGAGCCCCCGACTGGCCGCTGTCCTGAGGTGGACAGCGTCCCTGGCTGAGGAGGAGCCCCCGGAGCCGGAGCCGGAGCCCCGCTGAGCGCAAGGTGAACACAGCCGTCCCTGTCAGGCAGGACTGTGTCCCTTCCAGGAGGCTGGCATGACTTAGTGAACGTCGGCTTTCAAAAGTCTTGCATATTAGCAAAATGATTTTTTCCTTCCAAACAGGACCAGACCATAGTAACAGCATGAAGAAATCTTAACGTTGTTCCTTGTCTCGTCTCCCAATGAAAGGAGGAGGAGCAGATGTGGGAGAGAAAGTAGTGGGGGGAGAGAGGGAGGAGCAGAGTGCGAAGGGAGGGGAGCAAGGTGGGAGAAAGACAGGAGGGGGGAGGGGGAGAGGACCCTGGGGCTTGGGGGAGCAGGCGAGGGCTAGGCAAGGCCGAGCCTGCCTTTTGGTTTAAATAGCCTTTTGCGGTGCCAGCCAGGGGAGGCAAAGAAGTTCCTGGCACTTGTTTACTGAGGAGAGTGACCTATTAGTGTAAACACAATAGCTTGGTAAGACACAGCCTTTCTTTGATGAAACGTCAGTAAAGTGAATATAAGAACTTAGGATTTCAGAGGTCTCCTGTGTACGAGATACATAATAGCAAAACGTTAGAAGCACTAAGCAGCTGCGGTGGTTCCAGACTGTTCGCCCAGTTCCCCACGGCATCCTCTGAGGCCCTGGCACCTGTCTGAAGGGGACGGAAAGCACAGGAGGAGCAGGGAGCGCCGCTGGTGGGGAGGCCGCACTGCAGCTCCCTGCCCACTGCCAGAGCTCACTTCCTCTGGAGGAAACGGACCGACCCTGGGCTGTGACGAAGCCCGCCGGTGAGAAGCCACGGACCGCTGGGCAGTCTAGAGTTTGAAAATGTGGCTTCATTGCATTTGTTTTTAACACACTCAGGTCTATATGGAGGTAAGGCTGCACTGAATCGTGCTCACAGCCCCCGGCTTTTCTGCCTTTTGGCTCCTTGTAGTATTTAAAGTCTGGCGGTGCCTTTCAAGCGCAGTTTGGGTCCAGAGCACTGTCCAGGGGAGGTTCAGACCGGTGAGGGAGGGCAGCTCAGCCCTGGCCTCGGCCGGCTGTGTCTCTTTGAAGGTAGCTGAGGGCCCGTCAACATCTGAAAAGATGTTCTCTGAAGAAGTTCGTCATCCTCAACGTCCTGCTGACTGGTTTTTCAAGGCAAACAGCTAGAGGAGGCCGCCGGGTGTCGCATTGATACCTGGTGTGCCCAGGAGGTGCCAGTTGACCTGGCCTCTGCTCTCACTGGCTTAGTCACCTTTGCACGCACTGGGAGGTGGCAGCAGCCTCCTGGCAGACCCGCTACCAGAATCTTGCCATGGGATCTTTAGTCCTGGCTCTATAGTCACATATGTTGTTACTTGAAAGCCTTAACTTTGCTGGTTTTAACTGAACAGTAGCAAATACTAAAAAAGGCTCATAACCGAGTGTAACTTCATTTGCTGAGTAGCACAGGCTAAAACAATTCTAGTTCCCTTTTAATAATGGTGTTTTCTTAGCAAAGAATCTCGAGAGCTGTCTTGAGGTTCTAGCAGCGCACACCTCCCTGCCCCTCTGTCCGTGGTCAGCAACCTCTGACCAAGCGTCCGCAGCAGGGGGTGCGGTGGGCACGGAGGGCGGGGGAGGGCGGGCCCTGCCCCGGCAGCCAGGACGCCTGCTCACCGGGTGCACACCAAGCCTAGTCTCTCACAACACCCTATCCTAGTATCAATCACCAAAATGAACTGATTATTTTTAGAAGTAATTCTTGCTTTTCTTCCTTTAAAGTTTGGACTTGCCAAGTATATTTGCCCAATGAAGAATACCTAAAAGCTGTATCAAACTACAAGGCCTGCTATGTCAATAACAACTTTAGATAAATTTTTAACATTTTAACTGTAATTTTCTGGAATATGAGCAGTCTAAGGCCCATCTGTGTAGTCCCAGAATCAGTTGGACCCGAACCACAACAGCTGCTCGCGGGGCCCGCAAGCATGTACCCTGCCTGTGAACACGGACCGATCACTAAGCAGTGAGTTGGTCCCACACTCACGTTAATCCTTGGTGCGGGAACCACGGTTGTTTTCCGACGGTGACTCGCCGGTTGTGCCACCCCGTGCTCCCGGGAGACCAGGAGGGGGTCACAGAGCTGCCTGTTGGTAGCTCTGCGGCGGCTGTGGGGAGGGCAGCTCTGAGCCACCACACCCCAGGGAGCCCCCTCTGTTCCTGGACACGGGCGATCTGACAGGGATTGGGGTGCGGTCTGTCCAGGCCAGTGCGGCGTGAGGGCGTGGCCAAGGGCAGGGCCCACCTGACGGAGACATCTTGCAGCAGCCTAACTTTGCCTGTGCCACCCGAATGACCGTCTGCCAGGCTGAGGTCTCCCCAGGGGAGCGAGCGCTCTGCCGGCCTGCCGCGGGGGGCTGGCTCACCGCTCCCCAGCCCGGGGCCGTCCCGCAGCTCAGGAGGTGGCACCTGCCGACGCGAGGCCAGCCTCCACGGTTCTCAGGCGCAAACCTGCAGCCCCCGCGACCCTCAGCCTGCCGCCCGCCCTGGGACTGCTCCTGGGCCCCGCCTCGCGCCTGGTCCCTCGGCGGCCCTGAGGTCACGTGTGGGCTCGCGGTCTGAGAGGGCGGTGCCGGCCGCGCCCGTCCCGAGCGCCCTGCCCGGCTCCCTTCCAGCCCCAGGCTCATCCTCACGTGCACCCCTCATTCTTCGCCACGCCCCTACCCAGGGTCTCACGCTCCCTGCCGGTGCCCGTATCCTGGGGCGGAAAGCAGAGCGAGCTTACTGGGCGGGCTGTGGACTCCGCGGGGTCAGCTCCAGCCAGCCGGCCTCGTCCGGCCCTGCCCTGCCCTGCCCTGCCCCCTCGGACGCTGTAAGGCAGTACCCAGTCCTGCAGCTTTCTCCAGACTCTCCCAGGGCTTTGTCCTGACGGTCTTTTCTCTGGGTGATGGGCTAGAGGCTTTTGAACCCCCGGAGATGGAACACTGAATGCAGCGTGTCTGTGTCGGAGACAAGATCCGGGATTAGCTTCGTGAAGTCGGTGCAGTCCCGGATCCATAGCCTGGCCCTGCCACACCCTAGGGACAGAGTCCTCAACAAGGAACCTGGGAAGCTTCCGGGGGGGGGGGGGTGACACGGGACCAAACACCTGCTTACAGGAGGCTCACAAGTTCAAGCCCAGCCCGAGCACCTTAGTGACACCCTGTCTTTGGCAGGTCAAGAATGTAGCTCAACACAAAGGTCCTCAGTTGAAGGCCCCGCTATGGGGGGTTGGGGCTACCTGTCAGGGGTTCTTGTGAGACAGAACGTGTGCACGACGCTCCGTACAGCGTCTGGCTTATCCAGGGCGCACGGGTAGGTGCTAGTGCACTGTAGCCACGAGCCGAATGGAACAGCTCCCCATTTTCCACGGTAGCTGCACGTGCATCGCCCCCTACAAGCGCAAGTTCCTCTGACAGCCCCGTCTCCGGCCTCAGCTCCAGGCACGCGAAGCCCAGGACGCCAGTGGGTTTCCCCCAGGAGCACAGCCCGCGACGTCGTCCCTCGTTGCTGCATCACCCACTCAGCACGCGCGCAATCCGAAGCCCCCTCGGAGTCGCGGCTCCCTGCAGGCCTCGCTGTGCCGCGCTGGCAAGGCGCTGCCAGCCCGGGAATGAGCCCCCTTGCGAGCTCACGTCCGCTGCAGGCCGAGGGCTCTTACCTGTGCAGCTCGTTCCCGCCTGTCCGCGTTGTCTTCTGGTTACTGCAGTGCTCAAGGCGATGCCCGTTTTTCAGAAAAGCGAAGTGTTTAAGTGCAGTCTCCCCTTCCTGCCGAGAACTGCACTGGCCCGAGTCTCATTCCTGCGCCTCTAAAGCCACCCCACCCCGCGGGGGCTGGGCTGGTGGGAAGCGGGAGGACAGGCGCCAATGGCAGCCTTGCAGGGTGGGAGGCTGGTGAGCCCACCGCCCTGGGCAGCACAGGAGAGAGAAGGAAGAGAACAGGGCGCCGTGGGCTCGGCACCGCCCGCTGCCGAGGACCGAGCGGTGAAGGCGGGCGGAGGCTGCAAAGCGCAGGTGGCCAAGACACACTCGGCCGCTGCCTGGTCTCTCCCAGGCACGCCTGCAGACAGCCCACGCTCCGGCCACCGCAGTGCTGGGCGGGCTCCCGGGGCCACCTCGGTGCGCGGTCCTCGGCACCAGCTCTTTGACTCCGCCAGCCCCCCGGGCAGCCAGTTTCATGCAGAATTACTCTCTCACCCCTCCTGCCACCTCCACTCTGTCTGCCTCCTCTACCTCAAATGACCTTACCCCGCCCTCTGCTGGTGCCAAGATCCAGACTGCCGGGCCCCTCTTGGACTGTGGCTGCGAGCTCTTCGGGCCAGGTTACCTGCAAGGGAACGGAAGTAGAAGGGTAAGAGTCGGCGCGGCCCCTCTTCCTGGAGGGGCAAGGACAGTCCCAGCAGGACTTACCGTGGAGCGCTCCCGCGTGGGACTGAGTCACTGCCCACCCGAGGGGGACACAGCTGCCACCCCGGCTCCTTCACGGTGGGCTCGGACATGTTCTCCAACGTGTAAGGCAGTTGCTTCTCTTACTTCAAGCAACAGAAAGATGCAGAATGATTCAAATGGCAAAAGTAGCCAGATTTCTAGATAAAAGACTGCCTTGTACCCTGAATACTAAAATGTGTTTGTATTGCCGTAAGGGAGGTACGTAAGAGCCAAGAAGATGTCCGACCATCTCGGGGTGAACAAAACTGTCTAACCCAAGCTGACTGCTTGTCTTCAGATTTACATACAGCAAATCCAAACAAAGTGTTTCCCTCCACTGTCGACCCCGCTACCTCCTTCACAGACCTGCGGGCCAAACAGCAGCGTCTGCTGCTCACACGGTCAGCAGTGACCCGGCGAGGCCCGCGCGCACACGGAAGCGTCCTGGACACTTGGAGCTTCTGAGGGCGTGCAGCGGAGGCCACACGGGAGCTCCCGCGCCTGACCGGAACGGAAACCAGCAGGCGAGCCGGGCAGGCGGCACGAGGCGGAGACGTGGCAAACACTTCAGGCAGCCAGCCTTGTTCATTGAGAGTCCTGTTTATTGCCCGTTTAGCAACATGTTTGTTCCACAAACTAATTTCTCATAAAGCAAAGCACAACTTTTTCTTATAAATAGTATAAATTATTTTATTTACAGAAACTTGTTACAAAACAAATAGACTATATATTTCTTCTCTTTTAAATATCCAAAGTAATTCTCTATCCCTTGACATTTGTTCATGTTCTATACAGCAGCCAACAAGTCCAGCTGAGATGCTCTTGATTATGCGTACAAATGATCAGACTATTCACACATTCCAACACAGGAGATTGCTTTTAGAACCAAGCTCAGGAACAGCAACTGTCCAAGGCCCTACGTTCACACCGACAGTATGTAGTGCTCATTCCAACGATCTGACAATGTCAAATGTTTCGCACAAGATGTAAAAATGATTTTCTTCTAAACAATGAAACTTTTAACAATCATTTTTCAAAGTCCACCCCCCAGGACAGAATGAGACATTAAGAAATTCCTTGGCAACAGAACTCTTACAGGAAGACAGCTGCCTTTATCAGTTACATTTCTTAAATTACACATTTTTTTCAATGTTCTCAGAGGTACTTCTTTGTATTACATTTTTGGAGTACAAACTATTTTCAGTTTTCTCTTTCAACTCTGTCTCTCATGAATGAGTGAGAGAGCAGACGCGTGCAGGCCCCGGGCGGCCCGCTGCCAGCGAGGTGCTGTGAGCCAAAGGGCGCCTCAGAGTCACCAGCACTGGTGCTTCTCAACTCCTCCCCCTAGAATTTTAGAACAGTATTGAGGTGGAAAAAAGCAAACTCCAAAAGTTCAACTGAACATTCAAGTCTTTTTTAAGAGAATCTATCTAAGCTTAAAACTAGGTTCAGGCACTTTCAGTTTTTTTCCATTAGTTTTAAACCACATCACATACTAATAACATACATGTGCTCAGAGTGTACACACAGGCACACATGCACACACACGCTCATATGCACGCACGCTCACACAACACTAACAAAAGAAAAGCAGTGTGTCACTTATCACATGTAGTCTATCGGGAGTCAGGCAGCCAGGGAGAAGCAATGCACACTTCATCTGCATGAGCCCACTTCCGGACACTGAGAGGGACGGACACCTTCACAGGACAGAGGTGTCCCTTGAACGGTAGAGGAGGCAGGTTCTACACTATTGGCTTGGCAGTGAACCACTTCAAATTATAAAAGGTATTCACTTTTATTAATTAATAAATAAATACTAGATGATCTCAATTGTACCAAAACAGGATATCAGAAAAAAAGACCTGTGCAAAAATACATATTTAAATATGTACAATTCATTTTTAACAAAATATGTCTTCTGAAATAGGGATACTTCCATATTTATAATAGAACAAGAAATCCCAAAATAAAGATACAAAAGTAGGTTTTGTATAATTCTTTGTTCATCATTGCAGCACTTTTTTTTTTTTTTTTTTGGAGGTTAAGAAATCTGCAGTTGTCATGAAACTGTACTGGAAAGAATATAAAAATTATCTTGGTTTTTAAATCGATACCAAAGTCTGTCTAGAAACAACCCAACCACTGCAAATTTGGTTTTCTTAAGTTAATTTAATTCAAAAAAATACTTGTACTCCTGTGTTTTTAAACGGTCTTAATTGTTCATCATAATAAAAAGTAGTTGTTGGAGAAAATAAAATATTTGAACAGTCTAGAATTTAATAGCACTGTTTAGAATAGGTCTGTGTGTGGCAGGCAGAATCCAAAATGGCTAAGTTCCTATCCCAATCCTCGGTGTCACCAGGAAACAAAATGAAATCCAATTAGAACCCCAGTCTGAGAAATCACGTGATCGACACTTGTTAGCCTGTGTCTCTACATTACCCTGAATCAGCGTGCTACCTTGGGTCCTGGTCACATCCTTCGGAACCACAGGATCTGTCTATAAATCCCACACTAGGAACAACTTCCTCTAGTCCCCTTGGCTCTGAACGCAGTTCTGCCCGTACCCCATGCACTCGCTACCAAGGAATCGGCCAAGTGCGTTCTGACCCCTCTGCTCCCTCTCTCCCCACGGGCGGACCAGCCACACGGACTCCTCCCACCCACCCCGAGTGGCCCGTCCGAGCGGGATCTCTTCTTACTAGCTCTCGTGTAGTAGCTTTTAAAACATTTACTGATTGATTGCATAATAAGTGAACAAGACACTGTTCGCCCCTTCTTTAAAAAAAATCAGTATTTTACATCAATTTACTAAAGTATCTGCATAAAGTCTTTGTTTTCTTACATAATAAGAATAATTCTGTAGCAATTCACATTATTAGGCTGGTAACCAAGTATTCATCCATTCTACCTGTTGTTGACTTGAAATTCCCTGAAACTTCAGTTTGTTACCCAAGAACTGTAGGGAGGAAAAGGCTGCACTGACTGGCTCCGTCCGGGGGCAACGACTTCAACCCCCACCCGCACCTTCCCCCAGGGCCCGCGGGCCGCCATCCCGGCGCCCGGGGCCACCTCCTCAGGCTGCACCGCTCCAGCCAGGAGCTGGCCCCCGTGGGCACTATGGAAATAGCCCGGAGGCCACAAAACACTAGTGGGAAGACGTGGCATGGATCCCAAGAAAGGGCGTCGGTTGGGGTCAAACGTGCACCCTCCGGCGGCACCTCGGGGCACCCCGCTGTCCTCCTGCGCCCAGACCCCTGGCAGCAGCTGCGGGCAAGACGCAGCCCGGAGGACGCGCTCGGCCCCGGGACGGCATCCGGGGGTGAGGGGTAGTGCCTTGGAAATAGTTACGTACACCCTAATAATTTCACTTTAAAAAGGCAATTCTTAAAAAAAAGACTGGGTAGCACAGTCGACCCAATCTGACCCACTGTTCGACATGAAAACCTAAAGGATAAAAAATTCCATCTCTTTGGAAGTCCCGGAAGGAGTCCCCCTCCACCCGTGACCCTGCCCCTCCTGCACTGGCCTCCCCAGCGTGGCCGTCCACGACCACGCCGGTCTGCGTTTTCCGTCCTCTTACACCACACAGGACTGCCCGCGCCGCGGAGAGTGAGCCTCCGCGGCGGGCGGTACTTGCTGCCCGGGCCTCTGCGGCTCCGCCACGGTTTTAAGTTCAAGAGCTGCGCAGCTTCCTACTCCAAAGGACCTCCGAGGGCTGGGTGGCTCCGTCCTGCCGCCCCGCCCGCCGCCCGCGGGTCCAGCGGGGCCCCTTCCCTACCCGGCTGCTGGAGCGCGGCCGGCCGCGGCTGGCTGGGGCGCTCGGTCTCCAGCGCGCCGGAGCGGCGGGGGGCGGGGGAGGGCCCGGCGGCAGAGGGAGGGGCCTGAGCCCCGCGAGCCGGCGCGAGCGGCCCCGCCCACCGCGCGGCACCACAGCCGGCCGCGCACTCGGCCGGAGGCGGCGCTTCCGCTTCCAGTTCCGGGACGCCGAGCCGCGATCGCGGCCGACCCGTCCGTGTCCGCCAGGGTACTCACTGCCAAGACGGCTCCGAGGGTCCCGGAACGACTGCGCAGCAGGCGCCCCGGAGGCCGGGGCGGGGAGGAGGCTCAAAGGCATCGCGGAGTCCACGGGGCTGGGGGCGGCGTGTCCTCGCGAGCGTCCGGGCTGTTCGCCTGGTGCCTGGTGCCGTCCTCGGCTCAGGGACGCGCCTTCGGCTTCAAGAGAGGGGGCGGGAAACGGGGAGGGTGAGCGCGGGCGGCGCCCTGCACAGCGGCCCAGGACAGCGCCCGGGCGGGGCGCGGGGTCCAGCTCGGGGGAATACGGACGCCGGGCTCCTGGGTCCGTCTCCTCGTGCTGGGACGCTGAGGTTCTCCAGGCCGGTAAGTGGGAGACAAAGAGGGGCTCGCGGCTGGCGCCCGGGCCTGGCAGGGCTTGCTGACGCCTGTGTGGCAGAGCGGCTGGCACTGGGTGCCTGCCCGACCGCACGCGCCAGCGTCCCGCCGGGTGCCACCTCAGAAGACTCCGCCAGCCTTGTCGCTCCGAGAGGGGCAGCAGGCCGCGCTTCCCTTTCTCACACAGCCCGGTCTCAAGCACTGCGAGGCCCTCGGGGCCGCGGGCCCTTCCTGCGGGCGAGCGCGCCTCTCCTCCCGGCCGCGCCCGCGGGCAGCCCTCCAGGGCGCTCCGGCACGGAACACAGGGTCAGGGGCAGAACCCAGAGCCAGCCGACGGGCCTCGCCGCAGCGACACGGCCCCTGGCTGGCTCAGGGGTGCAGGGGCTGGCTCGCGCAACACGAGCACGGACTGTGTGCCCGCTCCTGGAACACGCAGAGCTCGTGCACAAGGGCAGACGTGCAGTTTTTCTCTGAGCCCCGCCTCACACGGGCAGGCCACGCCACCCAAGTCCCCAAGGGCACGCTGGCGGCAGCGGGGTACAACAGTGCCTGACACGCGAACGACTTGGGCTACAACCAGAGATTTTTTTTTTTTTTTTTGAGACAGGGTCTCGCTTTGTAGTTCAGGCTGGCCCTGAGCTCACTATGTAGTCCAGGCAAGCCTCGAACCCAGCAATCCTCCTGCCTCTGCCTCCCGAGTGCTGGGATGACAGGCGTGAGCCACCGCACCCGGCACTGTGGTGTGAGGTTACCAGGTTCGAACCAGGAACTCTGCACTTGCTAGGCAGGCGCAGGAACCACTGAGCTAAATCTCTGGCCTCAGAAATTGTTTTAACTTACGACCAAAGCCTAGTGTTATAACCCAAATGCCAGCTGCTTGTGCTTCCAGATGGCCTCAGACACAGACTGAACGTTAAGAGGCTCTCGAAGGTCATGAGAGTATCCTTCCCTGCGGGGGCTTCACCGGGAAACCCTGGGCCGAGGTCTACGGACACTGGGAGGGTCGTGTGGAGGAGCCTGAGCCTTTAACGGACCAGCCTAAGTTACAAACGTCCCTCGAGAACAAACTGGATTTGTTACGTCAAGGGCCCACCGTGTCCACCACTGCTGGAATGGAGACACGATGTGCATCGTGGCACGAGTGTGAGCACACTCACAGGAGGCTTTCGAGGGACGGTGCTGCTGTGCCCTGCGAGTGCTGTGAGAACCACCCAGTGCCAGCCGGCCCCTCTCTGCAGGGTACAAGGAGCCTCCGGCGGTGCACATGCTGTAGGTGTGCCACCAGCGCCCTGCCCGCGCAACTGCGGGACGACAGGTGCGGCCGGTCCTCAGTGGGGCAGGCGCAGTCCTAGGCCGCCGGCGGGCGGAGCAGGCCCAACGCCGAGCGAGCCACTCGAACGCTCCTCGGCCAGGGACTCGCCGTGCGACAACTCGGAACGCAAGCAGCTACTCAAGTTCAGCGCGCTTTCCCGCGCCTATGACACGCTGTTAATTCACACAAGTAACAGGGAAGTTAGGGGACAGGAAAAAACTTCCGCCTTCTAAAACGTTCCTAATGTGGGGCATTTGAAATAAGTTCTGAAAGGAAGGGTGAAAAAAGATGTAAAAGAGCCTCACTTCAAGTCAGGGCTCCGGGGCGCTGCTGCTCCAATCCCCGCCGGTAGCGAGGAGAGGAGACTTCCTGGCGGATGAGACCGCCGGGGGGCAGGAAGGGGCAGCTCCGGGAGAGGCGGGCCGAGAGCCGGGGAGGAGGCCGGAGCCGCACCTCGGCTAGGCACGCTCCGACGCCCACCGGCCGCTGCCCCGAGGCCCGCAGCCTACACCTTTTCATCTGCGAACTCGGGGTGACGTTCTAGCCTTCAGTTATCCCCGCGCCAAGCCCTGTTTCGCTTCCTCCCTCGAAAGTGAGGGCAAAGTGAGCGGGGAAAGTTAGCCTGCGGAGAGCAGGAGAGCAGAGCGCGGACACCCTGTCCCGGTCTGACCCGCCTCCTGGGGGGGGAGCCCCTGCGGCCCTGCGCCCGGCCCACTGGGCTGGCTCGCTCTGCCCGCCAGGCCCCTTCCCGGGCCGGCCTGGAGAGGCGGCAGGAACTCCGCACGGCGGGGCGCCCGCTTTGCCTTCGAGTGCCGCGGACGCGGCCCCCTTTCGAGCAGACACCGCGAAGCGGCTGCTCGCCGGCGGACCAGCCGAGCGAGCGCACGGGCCCTGGGCTGGGGACGGGGCCGAGCGCCAGGCCGCGGGCGTCCCAGGGGCTCGCGGTCCACGGCCTACCTGGTGCAGGAGCGAGCTGTTGGCCAGGCCCTGGGCCCCCGGGATGGCGCCCGCGTGTTTCACGTGCACGCCGCTCACGCCCGGCAACCTGGCGACCTTGGTGGGCTTGCTGCTGCCGCCGCTGCTGGCGCCACTGCCCGGGCCCGGGGAGCACTTCCTCTTCTTCCCCAGGAGCCTGTCCAGGGAGGCGTGCGCGTGGGGGAAGCCGGCGTGGGGGGCGGCGGGCAGCTCGCTGGCCGGGTGGACGAAGGGGCCCAGCGAGAGGGTGGAGTCGCCGCTGTTCACCATGACGCTCATACGCTTGATGGGCTCCGCGGGGCTCCCGCCGGAGGGGCCCCTGCCCGCCTGCTCCTGCCGGGGGCCGCCCGAGTGCCCGCGGTTCGTCACGCAGTTGAGGCCCAGGCTGTGGGGGGCCGTGAGCGCAGGCGGGTAGGCAGGCCCCGAGGCGGCCACACAGTTCTTCCTGAAGGGCTGCACGGAATGAGAAGAAGAGGACGAGGAGGAAGAGGGAGCCAGCAGCGGGGAACTGTTTTTGCGCTTCTTTCCTGAGCCGCCGCCGGCGCTGCCGCCGGCGCTGAGACAGTTGGTGCTGCTGCCCGGAGACTCCCTGGGCCTCCAGGACTTGCTAGATTTCAACTTCGGTGGTTTCCTGGCCATGGGGGAGGAGGGCACGGAGGAGAGGCCCGCGGGCGTGGGCGGGGAGGAGGCCGAGGAGGACAGCTGTCTGGGCTGCAGGCCGCACACGGGGTCCACCGCCCCGGAGGCGGCGGGCTGGGCGTTCAGCGTGGTGCCGTGGGCCGGCACTGCTTTGCTGTTCGGGAGGACACAGGCGGGCGGCAGCAGGACGGGCGGCGTGGAGACGGTGGCCGCCGCGAGGCAGCTGAGCCCACACTGTGGCGGCGGCACGCAGTTTGTCCGGTGAGGGGCGCGCGCGGAGACGGGTGACGTGGTGCTGGGCACCGGCGGGATTTTCCTGCGCGAAGGAAGAGGCGGTGAGTGTGTGGGCGCGTGGGCCCGCCCCCCGGAAGCCTGCACGGGGCGCCTGCACAGCCAGGGCCCCAGAGCACAGCTCCGAGCGCGCTCCCCCGGGGGCTCGGCTCAGCCTGGCGTCTCTCCCCGGGAGGCTCGCCCGGCCACGCGGCCTGGATCCGTGTCCCAGACCGCACAGCCCCGGTCCTGGACACGGTGAGGAGACACGCGTGTCACCGCCTCCGAAGAGGAGCAAGCCAGGCTCCTGTCCGCGCAGAGCAGAGCCCGGGACACCACAGCCCAGCGAAGGCGCGGAGGCGTGAGGTCTGGGCGAGGCTTCCCCTGGCGCAGCAGGGAGCACTCGGGCTGTGGAGCTGGGACCCTCCCTTCACTTCCGCCCTAACTTGGAGAAAGCAAGCCCGGGAGGCAGCGGTGGCGGCAGGGCCTGTGGTCCCAGCGATGTGGGGAGGGTTGCTTGAGCCTGGTAGTTTCACACGGGCCTGGGCAACGCGGTGAGTCCTATTCCAAAAACCCAACTAAACCATGGGCCGGAGATTTAGCTCAGTGCACGAAGCGGGGGCACAGCCGTGAGCCCTACGGAGCTGCGGGGCGCAGCCTGGACTTCAGCCTCTTGGAGCTCACACTGCCCAGTGGCGCCGTGGGGTCCTGGGCAGCCTCCAGTGCACAGCCAGACTGAGGCTGCGGCCTGCCCGGCCGGGGCACAAGCAGAGGCACCCATGCCACGGCCAGGCCCAAGGACCAGCTTCCGGAGCCAAACTTGGGTAAAGGAGTCTGTACTTTCCCAGAGTGACAATTACTGGTTCCTTTTCAAAAAGGTTTTGTTTTTTTTTTTTCTTCCAGACAGGGTCTTGCTTTGTAGTTCAGGCTGGCCCTGAGCTCACTCTGTAGCCCAGGCAAGCCTCGAACTCAGCAATCCTCCCGTCTCTGCCTCCCGAGTGCTGGGATGACAGACGGGAGCCACCACACCTGGCTCTAAAAGTTATTTTAAAGCAACTCCTGACAGTGTGATGAACCAAAGGGAAACAGGCATATTCAGTCATACTGACCTGCATAAGGAGCCTGCGAATACAAGAAGCCAACAGAACAGGTCTGTCCACAGGGCTAAGCGGCCAGCAGGAGGGTCAGTGATGCAGACAGAGGCTTCTCACCTTATGCCTCTTTGCACTCAAGTTTTAGTTTTCAGCTAAGTGAAATGTTTTGCCAATTTGAATAGTCAACAAAGGAGCGGAACCTGTGATCGTCCAGGGGACTGAGCTGTCCCAGAAAGACAGGCACCTGGAGGGCTTCGGTCCTGCGGTCTCCTCCCCACTGCTCCGGGGCTTTACCCCTCACACCCCACTGACTGACCGCTCTGGTCACTGCAAGTGGCCAGGACGACCGCTACTGAACGCTGCTCCTGGACAGCGAGGGCTTGAGCCACCATGGACTTTCTGGGGGCATCTCCAAGATGCCACCTGGGCACAGTTCTCTGCTGAGAATCCCAGGGTACAGGAGTGGCTGTCGGACATTGGCGATGGCGCCCCGTCGGGGAGCCCCTCTCAACAGAAGGCTGACCCTGTCCCAGCTTCCCATCGATTCATCTAAGCGACACAGGTCTCTCACTGGCGCACTGTTAAAACCAGAGGTCAAGTGGAACATGGAGATGCGTGCCTCTAATGCCAGCACCCAGGAGGCTGAGACAGGAGGACCACAAGTTGGAGCAAAACCTGGACATGTGTGACTGTCCCATCAGGTGGCTTGTACCTCTGGTGGTATAAATAGATCTAATAAATTATCTATTAAAATTAATATTAAAATTAATATTAAAATTAATAAAACGGCACCCAACAGGAGAGTCATACATGTATCACCAGTGGTTCAAGCTGGCAGGAACATGTTTAAAAAAGAGGTACAGATGTAGCTCACTGCAAAGGCCCTGGGTTCAAGCCCCACGGCCATCAAAACAGCACAGCACAACAGGGGTCTATGCCTGATGTGATGGTACACGCCTATAAACTTATTACTTGGGAGGCAAAGGTAGGAGGATTATAGAATAGAGAGATCCTGTCTCAAAAACAAAACAAAACAAAAACCCCAAAACAACAAAAAAAAACTAACCAACCAAAACAAAGGAAAAATAGAAAACAAGCAGAAGTCACTGGTGGAAGGGACTGCCACTGGGTCGGTGCCTGGAGGAAGGGAGAAGCCGCCTCCCACAGCAACCTCGTGACCTGCTTCTCCAGGGCCCAGACGCTGGGCACGGCCCAGCCCACGGCCTCCCGCACTCAGGGGGCACTGCTGCCAGGCACGCGCAGGCACCACAGGCTGAGATTTCAGCTGCGGCGGGTTCTGATGTGGGGACGACCCCAACCCCACACACCGCTCCCAGGACTCTGCCGGAAGCACACCAGCGCCAGCCCCCGGATCACAAAGCTGGGGCCCCGGGCTGCCCTGAGCGAGGGCACCGGCCAAGGAGGCAGATGTGCTGGCCTGGCCACTCCCGAAAGCGTGGCCATGGGGGGCCTGAGCGACCCAGGCGATGCTCCCCACAAGCCGTGCTCCACTTCCAGCAAGGCAGGCTCACCTGGTTCCCCAGTGTGCTCCCTGTGACGTTCCCAGGGAGATCAGTGTGGAGATTCCTCAGAAAACTAGGAGTAGCGGTCCCATTTGACCCTCCTTGGGATATACAGGGAAGGACAAGATTCCTACCACAGCGACGCCTGTGCGCCCATGTTTATAGCAGTTCACGATAGCTAAATCTTGGGAACAACCCAAATGCCCATCAACTCTAGATGGGGTAAAGATGTGGTTTTTACAATAAAATGGAGCATTACTCTGCCATAAAAATGATAATTTTGAGTCATTTACACTCAAATGGACGTACCTTGAGGACCTACTTTAAGTGAAATAAACACGTCACAGATGTGTAAATATCCTACCTTCTCTGGTATGGGAAACTGAAGATGTAAATGAGCTCTAGAGTGCATGATAGATATTGTAATATAATAAATCTTCAAATGGAAATAAGGTTTAGGGGGTAATGGGATAGAAACAAAATCTGATAGTAAGAAAAAGAAAACAAAGCTTGTGTATATAGGGGTGGGGGTGGTAGGATGGGTCGGGGAAGGGGAAAATTGAGAATTCATGTCATATACTGGTTCAAGTTCTCAATGTGGAGCGTAATTGTTATGTGTATATATAATGTACTAATAAAGATTCAAATAGAAAAAAAAAAAACTGGGGAGGGTCCCACCTTCTACTGGCATCTCCTGTCTGAGTGGCAAAGCAGAGGGCCCAGCCAGCTCTGGAAGGCCTAGGGTCAGGGCAGCATGTGCCCGTCCACAGGGCTCCAGCCTGTCCTTGGCCACGGGACTCTTCTCCCAGTGACAATGTACCGGGAAGAGCAGTGCAGGGCGCGGACCTGAGGAGGCTGCGGGGTACGCAGCGGCGGCGGCCTGCGCGCCGGACGGGGACCACACCCGGCGTCCTGCGCTGCCACGGCCCGCGTCTTCCCCAGCGCCGCGTCAGGCCCACAGCGCAGGCCTCTCGCATGTCGTCCAGCACTGGCCTGGCTTTCTGGTGGCTCCTCGGAGCCTCCGTTTCCCTCTCAGATCGGCACATGCCCTCCAGCCCGGAACCGTCCGCCTGCCCCCACAGCCCTCAGCCAGGCCACGCCTTGCCCCCGAGGGGCCGCCCTGAACCCCCGCCTGCTCTTCCCCGTACACCTTTATCTGAAGCAGCCTTGCGCTCCAAATCCTGCCCCTGTCACTAACTTGACGCGTGGCCTCGGGTCAGTTCTGCCACCTGGAAACTAACCGCAGCTCAGTGAGCTCCGGGCGCGGAGAGGCCTCGCGCCAGGACCGTCCCTGGGGCCGGCGGGCACCTGCGGCCAGGCTGCCGCCACCACACATTTCAGCTGACTGGTTTCCGCCTCCCCCACTCCCAACCGGACCCTGTGTGCGCAGTGTCTCCCCGGGACCGGCCCCAGAGCAGCGGGCAGGGCGGAGCCGGTGAAGGGGGCCCCGCCCCCCGGGCCGCGCCCCAGCTGGCACTCACCTCCACAGCTGCGAGTTCAGGTGCTTCTCCACCATGAGGCTGACGGCACAGCGGAGTCGGTTCCACCTGGAGTCAAACACATAGTAGCCTCTGCCGATCTGCCGGCTCCCGAATGTGCAAAACTGGAGGAGAGAACACAGCCGTGGCTTGTCACTCAGGACACCAGCGCGCCGGCCAGGCCCTCTCCTGCCAGAGAGCCTCTGGGCTGTCCCTGGATGGAGAGTGCGCGGCCCTAGGCGCTGGGAGCCGCCCACGCGCGTGGGCGGGTATGCTGAGGCCCCAGCACGCGGCCCACAGTGCCCTGCGGTGCCGTGGGGAGGCCACTGCAGGGCGGACGCGCACTTACAGATGCTGGCTGAGGATGGCGACCTGAATAGTGACAGTCCAGTTTTTCAGCGCCCTCTTCTCTGTCATCGCCTTCGCCCTCCTCGCTGGACAGCCGAGCAGCCGGCTCAGCGGCAGGCGGGGGAGGGTGTGTGGGCTCGTGGACTGGAGGAGGGTCCGTGGGGGCGCTCCCGCCTTGCTGAACAGGGCAGCTCGGCGGCCTGGAGGGCAGAAGCGCAGCACGGTCAGCTCGGCGCCTGCACCCCAACACAGCCACCCACCAAAGCCCGGGGACCCGCACTGACCCGAGGCGGGGAGAGAGAGGCCGCTCTTCTGCCTGTGCCCCGGGGCCCTGGTGAGCTGGCTGCCAGCACACACAAAGCCCACCGCGGCCAGGCCTCCCGCCAGCGCCACAGGAACCTGGGCTCTCCTCTGGGCGGAGCACGCAGGGTGTGTGCTCTCTCCTGACCGCCCTTCCCGCTGCCACTGGACGTGACTTAACAAGGTGACAGGCAAAATAACAAGGGCTGGGGTGACGAGGGCTGAGGAAGCTCTGCCCTCCCACCGGACGGTCCGGAGCCTGCGGCTCGGGGCAGGCATGGCCTCCTCCTCCATTCTGCGGGCCTCGTGGCTCTGCTACTAAGCTGACTCTGTACGGACAGCAGAGCGTTCGTGAGAAAGGACATAACTAAGGCCTCTCTGGCTGGGGCCTCTTCGGCCGGCTCCACAGGCGCTGCTCAGAAGCCTCGGGCGGCACGGCAGGTGCCCTGAGGAAGTGCTACCAGGGTTGGGCACCAGAGGGCGACACCGTAAGAGGCAGCATGCTCCGGCAGAAGCTCCTCCCCTGCCGTCGGCGGCAGCTCCTCACGCAGGGCTTTTCACTGTCCTTGCATCTGGAAAGTGGGCCGGAGGACCCTTTCTGCCACTTGGTTGCATGTCCAAGTACAAACCACGTGGTCCACCAGCATCGCTATCCCTGAGGTAGTCCCTGTCCTCAAAATGCCCGCGCCCACTGCTGACCATGCTGCCCAAACATCCAATCTGCCCCAATGAATGAATGAATGAAAAACCACACCGGCAAAAAGATGCTGTTAGAAACCCAGGCTGGACGCCTGGCCCCAGCAAGAATTCAAGTGGCTGCACCCTGCAAGGGGCAGCAAACGAATAAAATGTGCTGCCGAAGCCATAGGACACGTTCCGTCCACAAGCTGCAGGCAGGACCCAGCTGGGACTCACTGGGCAGTGGAGACACCGGACACCGAGCAGGTGCCGAGCTGGCAATTTTAACTCGATGCCGCTCCTCGCACCTGCAGCCGAGAGCAGCCCTGAGGCAGCGCGCGGCGCCCTCGCCCACGTCTCATCCTCAAGGCAAAGCCAGACCAGCCCTGAGGCATCTCGCGGCCTGGCCCGGGCGGGCTCACCTCGGAAGACTGGGGCTGCGAGGCTTGGGGTTACTAGCTGCAAAAGGCTTCGGCTCGGAAGGGGTCACCCCGCGAACGCTCTGGGGCAGCTCCTGGGGCGCTCGGGAAGGGGCGGGGTGCGGGTCCCTGAGAGGCTGCAGCGGTTGCTGAGAGTCCAGATGGCGAATCGATTCCTTTTCCCTGGTTTTGTTTTTGTGCTCGGCTAATAACACATCAAATCGTTTTCTTCTACCCTGAACAGCCCTCCGCTGGGTTAAGGAATGTGTCTAGAGAACAAAAAAATAGGGAGATAGGAATGTCAGTCATAATTTTCATCATATAGCCCAAAACAACGCTCTCCACTAAAAAACTATCTAACCCTCAGCGTCAGGACTGCTCAGTATTTGATAAGCACAGAGTCCCGGGCGCTTGGCCTCTCCTCGGCTGGTGCGGAGCCCACGTCCAGCCAACTGCACAAGAACCAGGGCCCTTCCCAGCGGGGCGCCGCGGCCCCTCCCGTGCTGTGTGACTGCGTGGTGAACAGCAGGTGCAGCGACAGGTAACCGCGTTTGACGCCATCAGGGCAATTCTGAAGCTCTCACTCACTCCATTAAAAAAACCCTGCTCAGGCCAGGCACGTAGCTCAGTGGCACTGCTGTTCCTTGCAAGCACCAGGTCCTGAGTTCAATCCTCAGTACAGGGAGGGGAAAAAAGAAAAGTTTTTAAAAAATTCTTCTTTCCACCATTTAAAACTCTGAATGCTAAAGACAGGGATTATCCCATAACATGTGAATTAGAAAGTGTTCTTTTAATAACGGCTAGAGAAAAAAGTTAAACACAACTGCTTCCCTGTTTTTTTTTTTTTTTTTTTTTTTTTTTTAAAGTGGCTTAAAGTATTCTGGGGCCACAGAGTGCTCTTGACAAAGATGACTTTCAGCAAGCTGAAGGGTGAGGTGGAGACACGGGGAGCCCGACGGGGTGCGGCGTGAGGCAGAGCGAGTCCGGGAGGGACGCGCGCGGTGAGAACCGAGAACACCGCACGACCCCTCCCCCAGAGTGCCCGCAGTGCCCTCTGCCCAAGTCGGGAACGGGCTCTTGAGGAAAAGGTCAGGTCCTGGCACTGCTGGCTGAGATAAGGCCACCAACAGAAACCTGACCTAGGAAAGTATCTTCTAAGACAATGTCTGTGTACCAAATACGCTTGGTGATGAGGGCACGACACAACAGCAAGGTTCTAATACTCCTATCGCAGAAGACACAGCATGGCATGGTCAGAGCTGCCTCATTAACGCTGAGTCCGCGGGCCGAGTCGGTCTGCTCACCCCACGTTCTGCCTGGACGGAGCCTGCTGTGAGCCCCGACGCTCAGGAGATGAGTGCACACCCCCTGTGCGGCCCTTCCGCACATCCGTGATTGTAAGTGAGCTCATCTGAACACTCCGTTCTCTACATCACGAAACCCCGACACCCGGGCGAGTGCATACTTCCCACACTGTACAGACGAACCCCTCAGCAGGGTCACTGAGCCGGAGCGTAGAGGGGCTCAAAAAAGTATGCTGTGCATGTAAAGGGGCTTGAGGGAAGTAGTCTTCAAGCTCCCATTGGAAATTCACCAACAGAACCTATCACCTTCCTAAATGTACTGCAAACTGTGCCCACCCGAAATCTAATGGGAACAAATAAATGTGTCTGCTTGTTTTTAATCTTCACTTAGTTTCTTTCTGGTGCATAAAAGAGCAAGTTCTCCAGTACAGTGCCAGTGCCTGAAGAATGCTTGCCACCCCACAAACGTCTCACCCAAAACGGACACAGAAACAGCAGCCCTGCAACCCATCCTGAAGGGCGGAGGACGGACAATTCCCGTGCTGAGTCTGCCCGTCTCTCTGGACAGAGGCATAGGCACTCATCCTTCTGCCAAGGTGCGAAAGCAGGCAGTGCTGTGCCAGCTGGGTCTGAGAGCACACAAGGTCTCCAGGCTCTGGGTTCAAGTCAGCACTATGGATAAGTCCAAGATCTGGTATCCAGCACTCTCCACATTCAACAGTACTGCCTTTCCCAGTGTTTAGATGGATGTGTCACTAAGATGCTTTTATCACAGTAAAATAAAATTTTTAAAAGGAAGAAAGACTTTGGTTCACCACCATGCTTTACAGTAACTTAAGCGCATCCTGGATAAAGAACCACCCTTCACTGCCACAGGGCCCACAGGGCTGAGCCATCCTGCTCAGGGAGCCCAGGAAGGGGGCATGCTGCAGGCAGGAACTGGGACGGGCAAGGGCGTGCCACACCTGCCTTCAGGCTGGCTGGAGGGGCCAGCCCCGAAGAGCTCCCTGCTGCCTCGAGGGACAGGAGGAGGAGGGCACCCCACTGTGCGGGTTCTCCTGGCAGCCCGCAAAAGGCAAGGGCAGTCAGGTAGCAGGAGGCTCTGCCCACAGATTATGGGCATACTTGGGATGGGGGCTGTTCTCTGACCCCAGATGGGAAGCACAAGTCAGAATATATTTGTGTGGGGCTTTTTTTTTTTCTATTTTTAAAGAAATTAGATGTTTATTTTTATTTATTTTTTTTTTTGAGATAGGATCTCACTATGTAGCTCAGGATGGCCTTGAATTTGTAGAGATCTTCCTGCTTCAGCCTCTTCACTTCCAGAATTATAGGTACCACCATGCCTAGTCAGATTTTAGATATTTACATTTAGCCTTTTTTCCAAAGGATTAGAAGCAATCCATTTTGCAAGACAAAATCTACTCACTGAAATTAAGAACCACCTAAAAGTGAAATGTGAAAGAGAACAACAATTTTACTGATTTTTTTAGAAGTACTTTCATAATTTCCCCCTCCCTGAAAAAGATTTTAAAATTATATACCTAAAAGTATAGTAACTTTCTGACCTATGGACATTTGAGTTTTAGATTTTCAGAGTACCACTGTGTAAGACCCACCTTGTCGGCTTACAAAGGAATCCAACCTAAGAACAACTCTCCAGGACAGAGCTTGTTCGCGAGCCAGGGACTTACTGCTGTGAGTCTTAAAGCCCATGAACCCTTCTGCAGGCAAGAGGGGCACAGAACGAACCTCTTCTCCTGCAGTGGACAGAGCCTGCAAGCCAGCCCGTGCCAACCGCTGTTGCTCTGCAGCGGCCTACAGGGCCTGCCCAGCATGCGGAGGAGGACTTTAACATAGGGAGAAAAACCATTGCTTTTCTTTGTGTATAAATTAACTACATTTTCTCTAGTATTGTTTACAAGATTACAAAGTTAAGGCAATCTTGAAGACTAAGGGTTTTTTTTTAGCAATAATATATTAATTTTAATTTAGTTTTTGTGAGAAACCAGGCACAACTAGTCAAAGAGTGTTACAAACCTCAAATTGTAATAATTGCTGAAAACATCTGACAGGAGATGGCAACCATGACACGGGCCAGATTTCACATTGGGTAATGAATTATAAAAGATGGTGCTAAAAAAAAAAAAAAAAAAAGATGGTGCTTTAGCTGGGCGTGGTGGCTCATGCCTGTAATCCCAGCACTCGGGAGGCAGAGACAGAAGGATTGCTGAGTTCGAGGCTTGCCTGGGCTACACAGGGAGCTCAGAGCCAGCCTGAACTACAAAGCGAGACCCTGTCTCAAAAAAAAAAGATGGTGCTTTAAAGTTTAATAGCCAGGGGCTCCATCTTAGAAATACTGAGATATTCACAGATGACACTTAATGAACTTGTTTTAAATCGGTGACATTTAAACATAGAATAGTCTCTAGTTAAATTTCTGTTTGGAAATACTGAGCCTTACAGAATAACGGACAGATCCAGAAAGAACTCTATTGTGCAGGAGCACATGAAACTCCCATCAAAACACAACCTCTTTATAATAACACTTCGCGTTTTGTCAAATGGAAGTTTTCTTTGTCAGAACTAAGTTTTCCTGTCTTCACGCAGCTCAGGACAGGGCCGAGCTGTGCGCCCCACGGAGGGACGGTTCCACGCTCCGGGGCGCCGCGTCTCCCCCAGTCCGCCCTGCCTTCCGCTGCTCGCCTACCTTGCACGTCAAAGACCGAGTGCAGGGCTTCTTGGTGTCGAGATCAATGACCCCGCAGTGGATGTCAGGATCAAACTCTCTTTCTGTCAAAAGCACACAGACATTACAATTGGCTTGCCAAACACTCATCTATTTTGTAAATAAGAAAACAAATAAGAAATAAGGAGATAAATAAGAAGAAAACAGGAGAAATCTCAAGACAGATAAATTATAACTGAAGTAAAATCTATCACATTACCAATCAACGACAACAACAGAGGAATGGATAAAGGAAATGTGGTGTGCACAATGGAGTGCTACTCTGCCACAGAGGACAGACCTGGGCATCTGTGGGCAAACGGACGCCTGTCAGCCCACAATTCCTCAGTGAGGTAAATGAGACACACAAGCTGAAATGCCGCGCTGCTCCTCCTCCGTGAGAGACCCAGCTGGAAACACAGAGCAACGGAGAAGCCGCAAGACCAGAACAGGAGGAAGGCGCTCCCGGAGCGGCGGAGCTCGGGTGGGGCGGGGCGGGGCGAAGGGGATTCAGGCGTGCGCACGGGGCACCAGCTCGCGGTCCTGGTCCTCGCAGGCTGCACCCGGGACCAGCAGACCCTGAAGCAGCCGCCACTGAGGCCACAGCCGCCTCCAGGGCAGGGCGGCGCCGCCTGGGCTTCGGCACAGGGCGCAGGACCCCCCCCACGCCACCTCGGCTCGGCGCAGCGGTACCGCCTGAAAACCCACAGGGAAGAAACGGAGCAGCTGCCCCGCGAGCACCCTCCTCCCGCCGAAGCCATTGCAGCCACAGCGAGCGTCCCGCCCGCCAACGCCCACTCAGAACACAGAGGACGGGGCAGTTACCTGATAATCTCTTATTTAAAAACTTCCTATTGCTGGAGCTGTCTTCGGACTTCTTCTCCAGAGCGGGCGGCACAGGAAGCCCTTTGCCATTCAGAATCTGTCCAGGCGAAGGCAAGGTTGGCTTTGGTATTGAGGGGCAGTTAAGGCCGGGCTTGACTGAGGAACTCACAGTAGCAGGACAGGTCGGCCCCACGGCAGCTTTCAGTAGTGTGCCATCCATCTTTGGATGAATCTTTTCCACTTTCACAGAGGGCGTCATGCTGGGTGGGGGCAAGCAGCAAGACCTGTGCCTGAGTGCCCGCGGCGCAGGCCCCGAGAGCCGGCGCGCAGGGCCCAGGGCGCGGGGCTGCCGAGCAGGGCGGGCCGGCCTCCTGGACTGGAAGCGCGCACTCGCTCGTCTCTGCACCTGCTGGGCCGGGGAGGACCACACGACCCTCAACTTTCCTTGCCGTCCACATTTTGGAAAAGTTCCAAAATGGACCTGGGGGGGACTCGGACCCGACAACCAACACAACTTCTGCACCGAGCAAAACATGACGGCCTGAGCGCACCCTGCAGGGGACCCTGAGGGCCTCAGAGAGCATCCCGCCAGCAGCACAACAGACCCCACTTCCACGGGAGCAGGCACTGCATTTCCAAGAACGCCACTCAAGACTCAGGAGAGCTCAAGCCACACGCCCACCACAGCTGCTTGCAGACGCTCCAGGCCAAGGCTCCTGGCCACACGAAGGCCCGAGCTCACTGGTGCACAATGCGTCACTGGAGCTGAAACAGGCTCTGTCCGGGAGCTCGGACTCCCAGGCCCCGGAGCGCAGCAGCCGAGGCCGAGGACCTGCACATGAGCAGGCACTGGCCGCTCTTGGGGTCTCACAGACACAGCCACTGGCTGGCGACCGTGACATAGCTATAGCGCAGGCCACGAGCAGGCGGCCAGGTCCCCTTCCGCAGCCCCGGCTCCCCACAGGGGTCTGGGGGTCCGCACTAACGAGGCCCAACAAACCTCCCGGCACCAAGCAGGCGCTTGGGGCTGTGCAAAGGCCAGTGGCTCGGTCACACTGGCATCCCCTCCGGCTTCCCACAATGGGAGATGGAAAGCCAAGCTTCCTGCACTGCAGAGGAGCAGGGGCTGGGCTTTAGCAACAGGAAAAACGGCTCCGAACACCTGGACCCGAAGCAGCCTGACGTGGGCAGAGGCGCCGGGAGATGGCACGGCCTCGCCCAGCTGGCACGGCCTGGAGCAGCAGCAGGGGTTGGCCCCTGGCCTTGGGACGAAATGTGCGGCACATTCTCCGCCCTCGCCAGCAGGCCCAAAGCACCTCGGGGAGCAAGGGGGCCGCCCCGCTGGCCGTGAGGGAGGCCGAGACTGAGGCCGGAGCGGGCGTGCTGCTGCGGGGTGCTGCCCCTCCCCCATCACTCTCACAGGGAGCCGGGGCTGGGGAGGACGTGCTGCTCCTCTGGCTGCTCTGCGGAGTCCCTCCCCCTTTCGGCACTGGCGGCGGCAAGACACTGGCACCATTTATGTACCATCTCCTGCGGCCAGATGTGGTGTGGCCGCTGGACAGGTGCCAGCTGAACACGCCCAATACCTGTGCATCTCGGGCCCCATTCCTCTACCTCACGCTGCCTGAAGCCCTCAGCGAGCGCGTGACACAGGCGGGATGTGAACGCGGGTCTACCTGAGCTCTCCGACTCGTCCTTCTCATTTGGAAAAAGAGACCACACTATCTACCCCCGGGTGTGTGGTAAGGCAGTGACCGGGCACAAGAGCTTGGCTCCAGGGCCTGGCCGGGTGAAGGGTCAGCAGGTACCGCTGACCCGACAGATGCTGCTCTTCCTACTCCGCGAAGTCTCCAGGATGTGGCAGGGGAACGAGACGCGCCGGCGACACCGACTCCGCCGGGGGTCTCGGCACGCTGCGCGGACAGGGCCGCACCTGCACGCACCCGGCCGGCGCGAACGGCCCGTCGACATACTCACACTCTGCCGTGGGGGCCTCGGCTCTGCGGAGCGGCGTGCATCGGCCTGGGGTTCCCCCTAAGCTGCGGCTTCTCTTTGGGTAACTTCAGGGCCCTGGAGCTGCAGGAGGGCGCGCTCAGAGCCCCTCCGCTGGAAGAGCGGCTACTTGTACTTGTGCTGCCCCCTTTGCTTTTGGACAGAGAAGGGAAGAAGGGGAATACTGCAGTGGGAGGAACGCCTGGTACGCATCCAGAGGAAGGCTTGCACGAGCCATGTCTTCTTTCTGAAAAGGAAGCAGAGGAAAAGACACCGTATTTAAGGCAATTCCCAAATGGAGCTGGGGAAGGGTTCCCTGAAATCAACACTTAGGTCAAAGTGTGTCAGTAAAGGAGACTACGGTAAATGCAGAAGCGTTCGTTCAGAAAGGGCTTATCTAGGCCCCACAGATGCACTTGGCATTCTAGGAACCAGTCCTCCAGTTTCCAGCTACTCAGCATGAAGAAGCCTGTTGCAGATATGCAGGAGGAAATGAAACGACCCTCTTGAGCACAAGCCGTACTGTCCTCCTGGTTATGTATGCTACAAACAAATCTCACTGGCTCCACCTCACTCAGAGAGAGGAGAACAGTTCACTCGGCTGCTAACTGATGCCGTGTGGGAATGCTTTCTTTTCTCTTTCTAGCATTGCACCTTGCTAATCTGCAAAATAGCAAGATCTTAAGAAACAAGTTGTACCTTCTTTTTTTTTCCTGTCACTACCCACCAGCAAATGACACCAAACAAAAGTGTTTCTGGGGTTCTCTTGTCATCCCTTAAGAAGCTGTGCTGAAATTTTCCAGTGAATCATTTCACTCTTCTTTTTCTTTAATTATCCCCCTTGACTACAGATGGCAGAGCTCTGGTTCACACCACAGCGATGCCAAGGCGCAAGTCAAAAATACCACAAATAGCTATATCTGTTCTTTAAACCAGGAAGTAACTCATGGTTAAGTGCATGCTATAAAGTTTAACTGAGACTAACTCTATCCATTGAAGAATCACGTTTTCTTGGAGTATGGTAGTCCGTAAGAATCTGAATCAAGAGCTTTCCAAAACTGTTACCATTGGAAAGAAGATAACTGCTGGTAACTCTGTTGACTTAAGAACCTGTGATAGCAACTTAGCGGTTGTCTTCAATATGCTCAATTTAACATCACACGTGTATTTATCTTAAGTTTCACAGGCCACCAACACTGACTGGCCTGGCAGGTGTGAGTGCTGCATGCGTCCCGAGAGCAGTAAGCACGTTAGAAGGGACTACAGCTGTGGTCAAACGGCTTATCTCAGAGCCGCCTGGAGTCACGGTGATGAGTCTTCCTGGACGGCCCCTGGCTGAGCAGTGCTTCCTGAGGGACGGGGGGCCTGGCTCACAGCAGGCCAGACAGCCTCAAATTCTCTAAGTCACCCATACGACGTCTGCAGTCCAGCCAGGAAGCTCAAGTGAGGCTGACTCTAACAAAAGCTTCTCCCACCCACATCAAAGTCATGTGTTTATGGAAAGGAAAACTAAAGTAAACTTCAGTGAAGAAAAAAAAAAAAAAACTTCAGTAAAGAAAACTAATTTCAGTGATTTTTCAAATTTGCTCTAAGGTATTTTGTTTTAATGTAGTCTCTCTTTTCTTCCCTCCTTCCTTTTTTTTTTTTTTTTTTTTTTTTTTTTTGAGACAGGGTCTCGCTCTGTAGTTCAGGCTGGCCCTGAGCTCACTATGGAGCCCAGGCAAACGTGGAACTCAGCAAACCTGGAACTCCTGCCCCTGCCTCTCAAGTGCTGGGATCACAGGCACGAGCCACCACATCTGGCTGTAGCCTCTTTTCTGTGATTCCAAGATGCTCTGAACGTCCAAGCTGTGGCCCTTGTCACCCAGGGTCATAAACACGTGCTTATAATGCTGCTTCTGGCCTCGCGGGCAGCAGCTCCCACAAGCCGCCTCCCACCCTTCTCCACAAGGCAGGCTGCGGACGGGTCGCCAGCTGGCACGGCCTCTGCGGAACAGGGGAGGCTCCCATAAGGCCCTGGGCTGATGGCTCTCAACCTGGCCAGAGCGCTCCAGTGCTCGGCGGGCCTCAGGTGGCGCAGGGACCCTGCTGAGCAGCCGAGGCTGAGCCCCGACCCCAGGAACCAGCAGCTGTGCTGAGCAGCCGCCAGCCACACAGCTGTGGTGCCACCAACAGGGCCGGGCAC
>PVIC010007771.1:26874-50166 GCA_004025085.1 Thryonomys swinderianus | reverse complement strand
AATAATACAAAAATTCATCTGGAACCACAAGAAACCTAGAATAGCAAAAGCAATTCTAAGCAACCACGACATGGCAGGGGGTATTACAATCCCCAATTTAAAACTCTACTATAAAGCCACTGTGATAAAAACTGCATGGTACTGGCAAAGTAACAGACCCGAGGACCAGTGGAATAGATTAGAAGATGCAGAAACAACCTCGGGTACTCTAAGCCACCTTATCTTTGACAAAGGAACCAAACATCCTCAATGGAGGAAAGACAGCCTCTTTAACAAATGGTGCTAGAAAAATTGGGCTTCAACTTGCCAAAAGCTAAAGCTAGACCTATCTCTTTCACCATGCACAAAACTAAACTCACAATGGATAAAGAATTTATTTTAGGGCTGGAGATTTAGCTCAGTGGTTCTGGCGCCTGCCTCGAAAGTGCAAGGTCCTGAGTTCGATCCCCATAACCACATACAATGCTGGGCATGGCAACTCACACCCACCAGCAATCAATACCATATACCACAGTGCCGGGCGTGGTGGCTCATACCTGTTATCCCAGCACTCAGGAGGCAGAGACAGGAGGATTGCTGAGTTCGAGTCTTGCCTGGGCTCCATAGTGAGCTGAGGGCCAGCCTGAACTACAAAGCAAGACCCTGTCTCAAAAAAAAATTTTTTTTAATACAATGGAGTATTACTTTGCCATAAAGGATAAGCCTGAAATTTTTTTGGTACATAGTTGCACCCTGAGACCATACTCTTAAATGAGATAAATGGGACTCACATTTAAATAATGAATTGTTTCTCTGGTGTGAGAAACTGAAAATAAGGACCAAAATGTATAAGTTATTTGAAAATAAGAAAAAATGTTCGAATTAGGAAGACCAGGGTACAGGGGGAGAGGGAAGATGGGACAGGAGGAAAAAAAGAGAATAAAAGGAAAAAATAAAAACAAGGCTTTTGTAAATAAGGGGACGCGGGGTTGAAGGGAGGGGAGGGACCGGCACGCACGTGGAGGCTTTGGGGTGCCTCGTAGCAGCTGCTTGCCTGGCACCATGCAGGCCTTGCGCTCTCTTTGTCTTACCGCTAAACGCGCTTCGCTTCCCCGCCTCGCCACGCGCCAGGCTGCTGGGAGGAGCGGACAGCAGCCTGCACACGAAGTCCTGCCCCACTGGCCGGCGCTCATTCTCTGGTCCCCTGCGAGGCACTGCCCACGCCCTGAGGAGGGGCTGGGACCTCGCGCCTTCATATCTGCCTCCGACACACACTTGTTTACTCAGCAACCAGAGAGCGTGAAGACACGCAAGGGCAGAAGGCACGGAGGGTACCTAGAGCTCCGTTCGCCTGAGCTGCTCGCTCTCACCCGGGGCCGGCAGCGCCCCCCACCGCCTCCCTGTGCAAGTGCGGCTGCTGACAGAAGCCCGACTGGAAGGAACACAGGCTGCTCGGCGGACACGCAAGCGGGAGCCCGCCGCAGGAAAGCCACGCTCTCTGCGCACGGAGTCGGGCCAAGGCTGGCAGGAGGCTGGAGGCTGGCCCGGCACCGGGCCGAGGGCTGGAGGCAGGGAGCACCTGCCTGCGGACTGCAAGTGGAGCCATCACGGGCCCCTTCTGCCACCAGCCTGCAATTCAACCCCGCCGGTTTAGCGGCGCTTTTCAGGGAAGCCTGACGGAAACTGAATTCAGCCCAATAATGCGAATTCCAAGATTCGTTCACAGAACGCGATGACGCAGCGGAGAAGCGGAGCCCAGCTGCCTTGTGCGACCTGTGTACAGTCTTGGCAGCAGCAAGGCTAGACGCGCCGGGTGGGGCTCCTGCATCCCGCAAGCACGGGCAGCGATGCTCTATCTTTGCCCACTTTTCTGAGCTCAGGAAACACCACCGAGGGGCCAGTGCGCAGTGAGAATCTTTATTTGCCGGCGCGCGGCACGGACAGAGCAGGAGCCCCCTCTGCTGGCGCGTCTGTCCCGGCGGATCAGCGACCCGGCCGGATTCCTGGCCAGGCCCAGCAGAGAGGGCACCGCGCAGCCATCCCCGGCGGCCAGGAGAGGAGCCTGGGCACCGCTCTCGGCCTCCATGAGGGCGGAGCGAGGGCTCCGCTCCGCGTCTTCACACCTGTCTCCTGGGGTCAGATCAGCTGCACTGCGCCGGAGGTAACGAGCGGCGCGACGGCCCGGTACCGGATCAGGTGCTGTGAGCCCTCCTCCAAGTCGATCACGTAGTCCCTGAAAGGGGCGACAGGCGGCGTTTAGCGGAGTCCGCGGCCTCCCTGGGCGTCTCTCCGCGGGGCCGGGCGGACGCCACTCACTTCTGCTCGTCTGCTTCCGGTTCCACCAGGATGTTCTCCTGTCGCTCCTTCACCCTCAGAAACACGTACGCATCTAGATCTGGTTTGGGAACTGCCAGAAAACAACGAGGCCATCAGGATGCGGGCCCCAAAGCCGCCAGGCCAGATGGTGCCGGGCACTGGAGGGCCCGTGACGCGAAAGCAGCGCGGACGGGGGCGTGAGGAGCGAGCCGCTCTCGGAGCCATTCACTGGCAGCTGGGGCGCTGGGTCGGACAGACGGACGGACAGACACGCAGGGTGCCCCGCCCTGAGCGGGAAGCGCCCACGACCCCGGCGCGTGCCTGAAACGCTGCGCATAAGTTCCCCGCTTAGGAACATCTGCGCTTTGAATTGTCAGATCCAAAGGGACCTCGCCTTGTAAACATTCACGGATGCGAACAAACCGCGCAGGGAGCTCTCGCGGCTGCCGTGCACTCACCGTGCAGTGGACAGGCCCTGGCTGGAGGGAGGCGGCGGGCAGAGGCCGCGGCGCGGAGGGGCGCCGGCCGGGGGAGGGAGGAGGCTGCCCAGGCCGGGGTGGGGGACCCGGCTCTGTCACCCTCTCGGAGAACCGGGCAGTGGCGTCTGAGGAGCGGCTCTTCCCTCAGAGGTCCTCCCTCCAGCTAGGATCCCCGTCAGTCCGCTCCACGCACCCTCCAGATGCCGACTGTTGTTCTGAAACCACCATTTTAAGGTAACTTAAACCCAACACTGGTTTATTTACAGAGTTTGATTTTTTTTTAATGCTCTGTATTGTACACTTGTGTCAAAGGTGTAGAAGGTCCGTTTGGCAGACTTAGTAAATCTGACTTAATAACAGGTTGCCTGGAATGGAACTCGTTAGTAAGTTAGGGATTTACTATGTACACACACACACATACACACAGATATAGATATATCTATGTTTTCATCACATACATACCTATGACAAAGTTTAATTTAAAAATTAGCCACAGAGGGCCGGAGATTTAGCTCAGTGGTTCCAGTGCCTGCCTAGCAAGCGCAAGGTCCTGAGTTAGATGCCCGGTGACCACATACAATGCTAGGCGTGGAGACTCACGCCCACCAACCATCAATACTACATACTACTGTGCCGGGCGTGAAGGCTCACGCCTGTCATCCCAGCACTCGGGAGGCAGAGGCAGGAGGACTGCTGAGTTCGAGGCTTGCCTGGGCTCCATAGTGAGCTCAGGGCCAGCCTGAACTACACAGCGAGACCCTGTCTCAAAAAAAAAAAAATTAGCCACAGAAGAGACTGACAGCAGTAGGTATCGGAGCAGTAGCGCCACTGTCAGCCTCGTGAGTGTGGCCTCTCTCCAACAGACTCACAGCAGCGCTCACGCCCGGCCTTGGGCAGTGAGAGGCACAGCGTCTCGCAGGGAGTGACGCAGCCAATACTTCCACACTAGCTCTGTGATACAGGAACAGTCGGTCTGATAAGAGATTTCCACAGGCTGTGGCAGTACACACCTGTCTTGCCAGCACTCAGGAGGCTGAGGCAGGTGAACCAGTGGGAGTTGAGGACAGTGGGTCGCGTGGAGAGCTCAAGGCAGGCTTCAACTACCTGAAAAAGCTTATTTCTTCCTTTCTATCATGTGAGGAAACACAGAAGGCACCAAGATGTAGGACACCCTCTTAGCGGACACCTAGTCCGCTGGTGCCTCACACCTGGACCTCCAGCCTTCAGAACTGTGGGCAGGTCAGATGGACTGAGTGACTGGGAGCCCTGGGCTTCTGGCATGGCCCAGATGAGGGAGGGGTGGTTTTCCAAGCATGGCAGGACCTATGGCCTCAGCACACTGAGCTGACGTGGGACAAGGTGGTCCATCTCCTGGAGAACTGTCTGAGCCGGTCTGGCACCTGCACCCGACAAGGCCTCACTCCGACACAGCAGGCCATGCCACACGGAGAGCAGACGGCACTACGCCAGGTGCCTCGCCACTCCATCCACAGCCAGGTCCCTAACTGCCCTGCCTCTGCTTCTGGAGCCAGGGAGGGGAGGGCCAAAGCAGGGGCGTGGACGAGCAGTCCTTCCCCTGGCTGCCTCCACTGCTCCACGTGCGGCCCTGCACACTCTGCCCCACCTAGGGAGATTCTCACAGGAGACGAAGGACCCGTTCTAGGCGCAACAGGGATCCACAAAACTCTTAGCCTCCTGCAGCCCGAAATCCGCAGGGCGGACAGCCAGCCCTGGTGAGTAGAGGCAGTGGGCGGAGAGCTCGGCCAATGGTGCCAATGGTATGGACGCTGGTTCCTGACATGTCAGTCCAGCTGGTCCTGGACATGACAGCCGTGCAGCAATGGCCGCCCCTGTTGTCAGGTCTTTCTTCTGTTAACCACAGCCCTCTTCTCCTTTCTTGGCTGCTAATTTGCACACTTAATTTCCCATTTTTGGGGAAAGAATGAAGATGAAGACGCTACTCTCAGGCACCCGAAGACATCTGCTCTTCTCTGACTCTGGGCTGGAGAGAAGGCCCCTTACCTGCCCTCAGGAGGTCCACCTTCTGTAAGTTCGGAGGCATGTGCTTCAGCGCGACGTTCTTCAGGTAGGTCTCTGTGTGGGCCATGTATCTGCAACCAGAAGGGGGAATCGCTGTGGCCTGCGGGGCTGTGGGCGGAGGCCCGTGGATGGGTGGAGGCCCGTGGACAGGCTCCGGCATGGGTGGCATGTCACGCGGAATCACACGGCGGCACCTTCCTTGCTCACTCACCCCTTGGCGAAGGCAAACTCCTCTGGAGAGAGGATGGAAGGCTCCCCGTCAGGGCGCAGTTTCTCCTTCTCAAGAACATGAGGGAAGAACTTCTCTATCTGTGGGATAAATAAACATCATAAAGACATTTGCCAGCTGTCAGGATTCATATGTCTTGCACACTCATCGTTTTGTTAACATTTTGGTACTGTTTTTTGAGACAGTTTCACTATGGAGTGAGGCTGGCTTGAAATTCCAGATGTAGCTGGCCTCCAACCTGCAATCCTACCACCTTAGCCTCCTATGTGCTTGGAGTGCAGGCATGTGCTGCCATGCTCAGCTCTCAAACATGTTCACTTTCTGAAAGAGGTCAAGGTAAGGGGCTAGGGACGCAGCTCAGTGGCATGACACTAGCATGTGCCAGGCCCAGGTTCAACCCCTAATATCCTGGACCCTCTCCCCCAGTAAGAATCTTCATAACACAGCACATTCTCTTGGCTAAGACTTTCTAATAATAAGACCTATGCTCTGGACTTAAAGAAGGTAGGTTTCTGAGAATTCAGAAAAGGTAAAGGCTGTAAAAAGGAAGATGGCTCCAAAGGGGTGACTTTTATCCAAGGAATAAAAAATTCTGAAGAAAAGGGATATTACTGAACACTTTATGTAATTGTATAAGATGTACTCTATGAACTGAGGTATGCACAAAGGCTGGAAAGATGAAAACAGTATATAAACACACACAGTAATGACATTTAATTATAATAAAACCAGAAATGAAGTGAGGCTTAGAAGCAATGTTTAAGAACTAAAAACAATCAATCATAACCCTCCTAACAATAAATCAACCCCCCCAAAACACCCACAATTGGGCTGGAGGGTCAGCTCAGTGGTTCTGGTGTCTGCCTCGCAAGCGCAAGGACCTGAGTTCGATCCCCGGTAACCACATATAATGCTGGATGTGGAGACACGCCCACCAACAATCAACGCCGCATACCACAATGCCAGACGTGGTGGCTCACGCCTGTAATCCCAGCACTCGGGAGGCAGAGACAGGAGGGTTGCTGAGTTCGCGGCGGCTTGCCTGGGCACCATCGTGAGCTCTGGGCCAGCCTGAACTACAAAGCGAGACCCTGTCTCAAAAAGCAAAAAAAACCACCCACAACCAGATAAAATGAAAGTTAAGGGCTGTGCGACAGAACCAGGGAGATCAGCCTGTCGTTCAGTCAGTGCAGTTACTTCTATTCTGTCTGCAGGAAATGACACTGGCAAGGAGGTGGCAGGACTCACCTGTGCTGGCTTGGACTAGTTACGTCCTGGCACAAATTAACATCTGTATGGAGCTTTTTTCCTGTCACATGCAAATTGATACTATATTCTTAGTGCACAAAAACATATATGTAGCGTCGTGATCTTGGAAAAATCAAAACCTGAAGAGGCTTAAAAGGGGTAAAATCTCCTGTTTTTCCAAACTGGAAAAAAGGTGAGGCATCTTCCGATATAGACCACTGGGCTTCAGGTGGGTAAGTGGTGCTAAATTAGAATAGGTGGTTTTAAAAGATGGCTTGTGAAGCCAAAGAAAAGGAGATGGCAGCTGACATGAAGACGATTTACCCGAGCTGTGTGTGTATGTGTGTGTGTAGCTGGGGAGAGGAATTCTGTGTACATAAATACACACAGACACGCACACACATCTGTATTTTGTTCCTTTTCCACCTTTTTTGTATCTTTAAACAAAAATCTGATGTCTTTGTGACATTGCTGTGGATAAACTAAACCTGAGGCTAGCAAAAGCAACTAGAAAGTTTAGAAATGGTCAGATGAAGAATGCAGGAAAGCTGCTGGTGAAATGCTCTTCCTGTTGGGCCAGTCCTATCTTTTGGTTTGCTGGGGATAGAAACCATGGCCTTTCCCACGCTAAGCAAGTGCTCTTTTGTTTTGTTTTGAGACAGGGTCTCGCTTTGTAGTTCAGGCTGGCCCTGAGCTTACTATGTAGCCCAGGCAAGCCTCGAACTCAGCAATCATCCTGCTTCTGCCCTCTAAAAGCTGGGGTTACAGGCATGAGCCACCATGCCCAGAATTGTGGTGTGTGGTACTGATAGCTGGTAGGCATGAGTCACCACACCTGTTATTGTTGTATGTGGTTACTGGGATCAAACTCAGGACCTTGTGCTTACTAGGCAGGCGCCAGAACCACTGGGCTAAATCTCTGGCCCTAAGCAAGTGCTCTTCCACTGAGTGACACCCTGCTTTGGCTCAGTCCTATTGCTCAAGCAGATGATTTGTATAACATACATATAAAAACTGCTGACAAAATAAAGTGTTAAGAGATGCTATTATGTGACAAGGCCAGGGTTCAGAGACCAGGGAAATGGCACTTTTTTAAGAAGTGTAAGTGTCAAAGCTCCACACATAGGCATCAAAACCCAAGCCATACAAAGATAGGCTGGTGAATGGATGGTGCAGTTACAACTCACGCCCTGCAGGCACGGCTCACGGTGAGCGCAGAGTGAGCTTGGACTAGTGTGCCCGCCAAATACGCTAAAGAGGCACCAGACGGCACTGCAGCTTTAACTTCCAGCAGCAGAACTGATCATCTTGCTTCACCCAGGTGGCCAAACCACACCAGGAGGCTGCTCTGCATGCCTGGTGGTATAATCTAAAACGTGATAAATGGGAGCCTTTGTAGAGAAGAGATCAGGAGAGTAAATGGATTCAAAGAGTTGGAATGTTGAACTTGGATAAGAGATGTGGGCTGTCTTCTGACATCTGAGCCACTGTCAGACAGAAGAGAGTGTGTGTTTGATCTGTAATATCCAGGAGACAAAACGGAAACAACAAACTTCAACCAAGTAAGAATTTTCAACTTAAAATAGATATCATAAAAAAATAAGAGTGGCTCACAATTACACTTTTATAAGCTAGAGGGCCTGAGAACTATAGTAGAATGCAGAGTTAACATTCTGACACATGAAAAAAAATTTTTTTTTTTTTTTTTTGAGACAGGGTCTCGCTTTGTAGTTCAGACTGGCTCTGAGCTCACCACGTAGCCCAGGCAAGCCTGGAACTCAGCAATCCTCCTGCTTCCACCTCCCGAGTGCTGAGATTATAGGCAATTACAGGCGTGAGCCACCATGCCCGGCACTGTGGTATGTGGTACTGATGGCTGGTGGGAGTGAGTCACCACACCCAGCACTGTATGTGGTTACCGGGATCAAACTCAGGACCTTGCACTTGCGAGGCAGGCGCCGGGGCCACTGAGCTAAATCTCTGGCCCTATGAAAAACATTTTTAATGCTAGCTCTTCCTAGTCGGTATTCTCTGTTCCACCAGTGCGCATGACCATCCCTCAGCAGTGCCACACCGTAACCCTAAGAGCACACTGTTCAGAACAGAAAATCAGACTACAAATGTGGGCGGCGCCCCAGAGTGGCACAGCTCATTCCAACCGTGCTTCCCAGAACAATCTCTTGGCTGCTCGACTCTGGCTGTACTGATGCTGGGGAATCAGCAGCATCTCCAGGCCCTGTCCACCTTTTCCCAGGGACAACTGGTCTACATTACAAGTGCCGCTGCCTTCGTGCCCTGGGGATCTCAATGTCAAACCTTCATGAGTCGACACCGCAAGTAGCTGCTGAGGACATAGCGGATCCTCTCCATTTCCATCCGATGGATACTGACCTTCAGATCCTCCTTTTTGGCTCTTTTGAGATTTTCTTCCTATTGAAAGGAAATGAAAGTTTATTTATTTATTTATTTATTTAGAGACAGGGTCTTGCTTAGTAGTTCAGGCTAGCCCTGAGCTCACTATGTAGCCCAGGCAAGCCTTGAACTCAGCAATCCGCCTGTCTCTGCCTCCCGAGTGCTGGGATTACAGGTGTGAACCACCATGCCCGGCTATTTTATTTTTTTTAAAATGATGGTCAAAGACCAGGGACCAACAGCAATGGCAAAGTTGAGAATTCAAAGACTGTTTTGGTAGAAGGAAAACAAAACTAATCGTGTCACAGTTTTCATTTGCTTTTAATTTTGTGATTGTACAAATATGACTTTAGTCTCATTATATGAAGTTCAAGCAACACTTATTTACTTTTTGAAAATAACCATTTGAATAGAATCTGCATATGGTCAGCCTGAGGGCTCAGAAGGACTCCAAGCCAACTGTAAAGGAGATAGTGCAGCACAGAGAAGAAATGTCTAAGGGGCCTACAAAGCAGCACTAAAACACCAGACAAGAAACTACAGAATACCAATACTTAGAGACTCTGAAGTTGATGATGACTCAGGGCCAGATCAGCTAAGTTAAGGACCGCAGATTTCAACATCTGCAGACCAGGCTGTGAAGGGGCATGACAGGGTGCAAGGTCAGATGGGAATTAAGGGGAACAGAGAACACTACAAAGAGGTGGAAACATGGCTCAGTGACACGAGGGCTTCAGAATTTTCACTGAGGCTGTTCGAGGTTTGTACAGGAATGCTAATGCTTGGTGAAGGTGGACGACATACAATATTTGAAAGTATTGGGGTGAGCTGAACAAAACGGATTCACTACCAGACAAGCTCTCTGAATGCTGACCAATGCTTTAACTTTCTCTTCCTTTGTGACCAAGTAACTCTCACCATATGATCCAGCTGCTCCATGACACATTCTACAATTTCAGACTTGCTTTCTAGCAGCTCAGGGGCAAACTTTTCATTCATCCAGGCCTGAAAAACAACGAGAGGAAACAGGCATCAGCTGAACCTCTAAAAATCAGGGATATCACAGGCAAAGAAAACTGACCACTAGCAGGACATACTGAAACGCTCCGAAGACAAAGTGCTTCACTGATGGTGCTTCCACACCTTTTATTGAGGAGAATGTGTTCACAACCATTTACTCAACTGTTAATTTTAAAAAATTACTGTTGGCTAGGGATTTAGGCTCAAGTGGTACCATGCCTACCTTGGAAGCACAAGGGCCCGAGTTCAAGCTCCAGTACCGCAAAAAAAAAAAAAAAAAAAAAAAACATCATTGTTAGTGTAACTTAGAGGGTAATGCCTGCTTGTGTTTCCAGTTACTTGTGACCTACTAACACTAACATTCAACTACTTCCTCACTACTGGCTTCTCTCCAGGGGGTGCCCCTCACCTTTTCTATCCCCAAAATAATGGAAACAATATGCTTTTCTTCCTTCCTAAAGTCCATTTAGCCCTCATCATTTCTGCTCATCTTTATACTATTTGGGAAGAAATGGTTACAGGTACACTCATCATATAGATGGAAGAAAAATAAGGTTAACTCAGTGGTTCCAGCGCCTGCCTCGCAAGCGCAAGCACCTGAGTTCGATCCCCGGTAACCACATATAATGCTGGGCGTGGAGACATGTCCACCAACAATCAACTCCACATACCACAATGCCGGACGTGGTGGCTCACGCCTGTCATCCCAGCACTCGGGAGGTAGAGACAGGAGGATTGCTGAGTTCGTGGCGGCTTGCCTGGGCACCATAGTGAGCTCAGGGCCAGCCTGAACTATAAGGCGAGACCCTGTCTCCAAAAAGCAAAAAAAAAAAGGTTAACTTTCTAAAGGCTCCCAATAGATTTATCTTTTTAAGGTGTTGGGACCATGAGGTTAAATGTCTAATTTATGACTCTGGCCTACTAGTTTGGTGTCTTTTGCAGATTACTAAGATTTAGAGAACTGAAATACCCGTGACTAAAGAGAGCTATCCTAATCTTTCAATTACAGGAAATCGAGTGTCAGCATAGCTCAGAATTTGTATCAGGATCACCTTATTTTTTCTGATGTCCTTGAGTCTCTGCTTCATCACTATCTTCACAACATGTCTTTAAATACTGACAATTCCTATAATCACAAACTTGTGTTTCAGGTGCTTGAGCTTCTGTAATAGTGTTGCTCTTTTTGGTGCTGGGATTGAACCCAGTCTTGCACAGCAAAGCAAGTGCTCTGCCACTGAGCTGTAGCTCACCCTGCAGTGCGTGATCCAGCCAGCCTTTATGAGGGTACAGTAGATCACATTTGCCAGAGGACTTATCACAAGCCACTGATACAAACATTTGTGTGGATATAACTTCATTAAAGAATACTGTTATTAGTTTGAAAGTCTCTGTCTCTCCTTCCTCAGCAGCCTGAGTTTAGAATTGTTTTCTTCTGATTTTATTGCATTTGTTTGTATCTCTATATAATGCTTCCCAATGTTTTCAAGACAAGGTATTCAAAGAAAATAATGCTTTATGTCACAGTGGGGCAAAATGATGTAGACTTCAGGAGCTCTTTCATTTAAATTATGAAATAAGATCATACTATATTAGGAAATGTTTTCTATTTGTATAAATCTTCAAAATTTGTGTTAAAATCCATGGTTATTAAGAAAATCAGGTTCTATGCGTGAAGTAGCTCCATCTGGTTCCTAATAATTTGGTGTGGGGGGGAAGTGTGAGGATTGAACCCAGAGCCTTGTGCGTGCCAAGCAAACACTCTACCATAGAGCTATTCTCCCAGCCATGATCAGAATTTTTAGTGAGAGCCTGTCCATCCTTATTATGAGCAAACTATGTCTCCCTCCAAACTCCCTGTGTTGGTTGGGTATCTATACCTTGCTGAGGGAGTGGTTGCCTAGCATGCAGGAAGCCTTGGGTTCTAACCCAGAACTGCAAAAACAAAACAAAACAAAACAAATAAAGAAAATCTGGATGTGGAAATTCTGACTCGACCACTTCAGAATGTGGTATTTGGAAGTCAGGGTGCCTTAGTTACTTTTCTTTGTTGCTGAGTCAAAAATACCGACACCCACAAATTAAGGGAAGAAAGGTTTATTTGGCTCACAGTTCATAGAGGTTTCAGTCCAAGCTGGCTGGCTCCAAGGTAGGGTGGCACATGGCAGAGGAGCAACAGTTCATGCTGGCAGAAACAGCAAAAGCAAACAAGGGGCTGGAGATTTAGCTCAGTGGTTCTGGCACCTGCCTGGCAAGTGCAAGATCCCTGGTTTGATCCTGGGTAATCACAAACAACAATACCGACCTGGTGGGTCATGCCCACCAGCCATCAACACCACATACCACAGTGCTGGGCATGGCGGCTCACACCTGTCATCCCAGCACATGGGAGGCAGAGGCGGGAGGATTGCTGAGACTTTGAGCCTTGCCTGGGCTACACAGTGAGTTCAGGTCTAGCCTGAACTACAAAGTGAGACCCTGTCCAAAAAAAGAAAAAGGAAAGGTTTTTTTTTTTTTGTAAACAGAAATACACAGAAAATCAAAAAGGAAGAATGGGACCAGTTTTTCCTTAAAGATGGAATATTCCAGCTAACTCATTTTCTTGCTAACACCACTTCTGCGTTCTCCAAGGGGAAGCAGCAGACTTTTCCAGGGACCAAGGCACATAATTCACAAGTCTCCAACATGCCTTAAAGATCTTGGAAATACCTGGTAGATCCTTGCTCGGTGAAATGTTTTACTTAAAGGTGTCCAAAGCTGTCACTTCTTGATCCACCATCTGCCTGCTGAGGTTTCTCAAGAAATGTCTTCCCCAACTCCTGTTACTGTGTAGGCTTTAAGATCCGGCCCCTCTTCCCTCGTTTCCCTGTGCAGCACTCGCACCGGTGGAGCCGGACAAGCACAGATCCGAGCAGACGCACCGGCCCGCTTACCTGCTCCAGCCTCTCGATGAGCTCTGCAGGCGTCAGGACCAGCTCCTCACCCTCCGCATCAGACCCCCGGCCCGCGAGGTCCAGCTGCTCCGTCATCTGAAACCAGGGATCCAGTGAAAGCAAAAGAAACAGGGCCCCGCCGGGCGGCGCTTATTATCTACAAGAATAAGCTACTAGGTATTCGGAGAAGTCTGCTGGGCCGCGCACGGGGCCTGGGCCGCCGCCAGGAACGCACAGGCTGACTTTCCAGCGACCTGCCTCCGCCCGCGGCTGAGGTCAGATTTCAGCTTCCCGGCTTCCCCGTGAGCGAGAGGCCTCCAGACCCGCGCCCGGCGCCCCGGCCACTGTTCACCCGTCTTCGCTCACCTCCGCCGGCAGCAGCTCTCCGCTGGCGGGTGGGCCGCGCCCGTGTCGGTCTGGCACTGCGGGCGGTGGGGTCGCAATGCTCGGGCCCCCGGGGCCTCCCTCACGCAGGCGCTCGGAAAGCGGGAGAACCAAGCCCGGAGCCACGCGGCGCGGAGCGAGGTCGGGCCGACACTGCCACTCCGCCCCACACCGGCTTCCGAGAGGGAGGAGGCCTCCGGCTCTCTGAGGACAGGCAGACAGACGGACAGACAGACGGGCCGACGGACAAACAGCAGCACTCCCGGAACGAATCTAGCGAGAACCTTCCCGCGCTCCCCTCGGAAAATTTCCGCCGGGCAGGACGTCACCGCGCACGGGCGGCGCTCAACCAATCACGCCCTAGACAGCCAGCGCGGCCACGCCCACCAGTGGGCTGGCGCTAGCGGTGCAGTCCCGGCGGACACCAGCCTGGATCTCCAGGAGGGGGCGCTCGCCATCCCGGGCTGACCCACCTTCACAGCCAGGTCCTGTGGCCGGCAGAGAAATGGGGTGCTGGCATGGGGCACGCCAGTCTCTAGGTCATCTCCTGCACCTGCACTTCCTGTGGCCCTTTCGGTTACTTCGTCTTTGCCAGGGCTTCAGCTGTGGGGCCCGGGGAAGATGGGGTTCTCACGAACCCCGGGGGCCCAGACCCTCCAGGTGATCCCGTCCTGCGGTTGGAGAAGCATCTGCTCTCAGGCGTCTCTCCACGTCGTCCTGACACGCAGGGAGAAGCTCCTTCCGCGGGTGAGATCAGCGTTTCTTCTCCGAGCTGTGGGGCGTCTCATCTGCAGCGGTGTGTTTTCTGGGCGAAGCGTCACTTCTGACTTACGGAGATGCCCAAAACCTGGGAACTTTTCCTATGCCTCTTGGTTGATGACAGTGAAACAGGTTGGCCGGTGACAGTTTACAGCACCTATCTGATTGCAATGGTGTATAGAAATTAAACAGAATATGTCGAGCGGGAGAGAGCTCATTTACACGGACCTGTGAAAGCGCGGTCCATCATAGGCGTCTCCAAAGGAAAGGGCGTTTGAGCGGCCTTTCAGATGGTGCTTTGTGAATGTCAAAGGCCTTGTCAGGGGCTTTTCCACCTCGTGTTCCAATGGTTTTGTTAAACACAAGTTTTCAGTTGAGACATGCTGTGTCTTTCTTACTTCTTTTCGGTACCGGGGACCCAACTCGGGAGCTGGCGCAGGCCAGGCAGGGGCGAGCTGCCGTGAGCTGCGCGCCCTCCCCAGGCCCAGGCGGTACTTTTCAAAGAGCGCCGCTCCAGCAGGAATCTTGTCCAGCACGGCCACCTGCAGGACCACGGCATCAGCGCTCCTTCCCCAGCGGGGATCTGCTTGCCTTTTCCTCAGTGCCAGGCGGGTGCCTACGCCCCGCTACACCTCCAGCCTTGACCTTGCCTTCTAGCGCTGGGAGTTCTTGGCGGGGCTCTGGCCAGGATCTAACAGCCGCAGCTTTCGGGGATCAGTCCCAACAGGCCGCCGCTTCCACCTGGCTCTTCCCCGAGCTGCCTCGGGAGCCGAGGCTGATGTGAGGACACCGGCTTCCCTGCAGCTGCCGTGCTGGGCCGCGCGGCTGGATCGCTCTGCCCGGGAGCCCCTGGCCCGGGGTCTGGATCAGGGAGGCTTCCGAGGGTTCTGTCTCTCACACTGTGCCCGGGCCAGCTGGAGGTCGGCCATGGGCGGAGCAGAGGTGAGCCCGCCGCCCACTGCCTGCTTGCGAGCACAACAGAAGCGCTTTCAGAGTCCTCGGTCTTGGAGGGGCTTACAGCGCAGCGTTAGGGGACTGAGCGAACACTGGTGTGCAGCACGGCTCGTCTTCCTCCTCATTATTATTACCGTTGTTGTTATTGGCCACACACATTTCCAATGACTACTAACCTCTGTGTTGCAGATTCGAGTTCAAGCACAGACACCACCCCACACAAGAGGATCCCTTCTCTGCCATCTGCTGCCTGCTGCCCAGCCCCACCTCCGCTCTGCCCGGAGCGGCAGCCGTGATTTACAGGTGGGACCTTGAACAACTCACTTCTCTGGGCATTGACTTTAAAAATGAGTTTATTGGTACAATTTTAGGTGTACCAAGTGACCACATCTTCGGGAATTTATACCTTGTATATAATGTATCTTGGTTATTTCCACCCCCTTCCTCCCTTCTGCCTCTTCTCCCCCCATTTACAAATGGTGTTTCCATTATTTTTCTAGCTTTTTCCTTTCTCTTCTTACTTTCCCCACCTCACTCCCTTTCTCCTTTAAACATTTTTTTTCCTTTTCCACAATAACAATTATACATTTTAGTCATTTACACTGTTTTTCAATTAGAGAGACAATCTGGAATTTACATGTGTGTCCTATTTATTTCACTAAAGAGTATAGTCTTGAGGCGCACCTGTTTAGCTATAAATGACTCATTTATCTTTATGGCTGAGTAGTACTTCATTTTATTAAAAAATAAATACCTTTATCCAACCATTAGTTTATTTGGGCTGTTTCCAAAATTGAGCTATTACAAACTATGTTGCTATAAACATGGGTGTGCATATATCACTCCAGCACAATCTATCCTTTTTTTTTTAAAGCAACGATATTTAATTAAATTGATTTATTTACTTTTTTTTTTTTTTGAGACAGGGTCTCGCTTTGTAGTTCGGGCTGGCTCTGAGCTCACTATGTAGCCTAGGCAAGCTTTGAACTCAGCAATCCTCCTGTCTCTGCCTCCCGAGTGCTGGGATTACAGGTGTGAGCCACCACGCCTGGCTTTATTTACTTATTTTTGGTCCCAGGTATCAAACTCAGGACTTGTGAGGTAGGCACTGGAGCCACTGAGCTAAATCTCCAGCCCTCTGGTACAATGTTTCTATTTTTTTTTGGGGGGGGGACAGAGTCTCACTTTGTAGTTCAGGCTAGCCCTGAGCTATGTAGCCCAGGTCAGCCTTGAACTCACAGCAACCCTCCTGCCTCTGCCTCCTGAGTGTTGGGATGACAGGAATGAGCCACCCGGCCCAGCACTGTGGTGTGTGGTACTGACTGCTGATTGGGTGAGCCATCACACCCAGTATTATTGTACGCGGTTACCAGGGATCGAACTCAGGACCTTGCACTTGCTAGGGAAGTACCAGAATCACTGAGCTAAATCTCTGGCCCTGTTTCTAATTCTTTTAGAAAGATACCAGGAAGGGAAATAGCTGGATCAATGGAAACTGTAATTTTAGTATTTTGAGGAATCTCCACAGCGGTTGCACCAGTCTAATTCCCACCAACAGTGGAGAAGGGTTCCTTTCTCCCCGTAGCCTTGCCAGCATTTGCTGCTGGTTAATTTCACACCATTCTTTGTGGAGTGAGATGGAACCTCAGTGTTGTTTTCATCTGTATCTTGAACATTTTTTCGTTTTCATACATTTGTTGTTTCTGATTATTTCTCTGATACTTGTCTATTCATTTCTAATGCTCAGTTTTGGATTGGTTCTTTAAATTGGGGGGGGGTCTGAAATTTTGAGTTCTTTATATATTCCCTCCCTCCCTTTTTTTTTCTTGCAGTACCAGGAATCAAACTCAGGAGCTTTCACTTGCTGGCCAGCCATGGTGCCAATGAGCTACATTCTTAGCCATATATATTTCAGATATTAGTTCTTTGTTTGAACAGCAGCTGGTAAAACTCTTTTCCCATGCTATGGGTTGTCTCTTTAGTCTACTGGCTTCTCCTGTGCAGAAGCTTTTTAATAAGATGAGATTCCAGTTGTGGATTCTTTCTGCCAGTTACTGTGCTACTGAGGTGTTGTTCATAGTCTTTCCTCTAAACCAATACCTTCAAGAGTTCTACCTAACCTATCTTCTAGCATGTTTAGCGTTTGTTTTAATATTTAGACCTTTGATCCATTTTGATTTTAGTTTACTGTATGGTGACAGACATGGGTCTAGTTTTAATCTTGGGCAGGCTGAAACCCAGTTTTTCCAGCACCATTTGTTAAAGAGGCTGTCTTTCGATCCTGAAGGTGTTTGAGTACTATCTGCCAAATTAAATGACATCATTTATCACTTCACTGAATCACATCAAATATGACACAGAGACACTTTGTTTAAGAAAAGTTTTACTATGTGTTAATATTTCAGCAAAGTTATTGCAATGGGTTTAATAGGCAGACAGACACACTATTATAGGCTATAAAGTAATAAAGGAGTTTTATACAATTAAAATATTACACAGACCTATGAGATTTACTGAATAACTACCAGATCCAGAAATTAAATCTGAAAGATTAAATATAGTATTAGCACCTACAATATCTCTGAAAATAAAACTTGTAACTACTTCATTCTTTTCTAATATATTTAACTTTTATCTCAAATACAGTGCTCTCAAATCCCCAAAAGAATGAAGAGCATCAGAAACCCAATACTAAAAACATACAGACAAAAAAGGAGCTAGAAATAGACTCAGACATGAGGGTTTAACTTGTAAGTCACTTAACTCTGACCACTCATAAGACCTCTGTGCACTGGATGCTGCATACGAGGAGTCTATGAATCATGATGTGTGCCAGTGGGGTTAAAAATTAGCAATATACAGCATTATTCCTACCAAATTTTTCCTTCCTAAGTTTTAGTTGTAACAAAACTATAATTACAGTATGTGTTACACTTGCTCATTATACACTCAGGGACACAGCAAAGACATCTGTGTATTCGATGTTTAGCATCCACTTTATTGTGCTTACTTATTTGTGTAATGACAAGCAACACAAACCACGGCTTCCCAACATTCAAGACAATGCAATCATGTAAAAGTCTCCAAAGAAATTAACTGGAAATTCCATTAAATACTGCTTTAATTAGGAAAGTGGCTATAAAGAAACAAATCACATCACACATTATTTCCTTCAATGAGCTTCAGTTCAAGAACCTGAACAGCAGAAATCAACCTAGGATTGAATCACAGCAAAACTGGCAGTTCTTTGAAATCTGGGAGCAGTACTAGCAAAACCACAGGCACACACACCCACCCCGGAACAGAGCCTTTTCTCAAGGGAGGGGAGCAGGGCCACACACGAGCCACGACAGGACTTGCTGAAGCCACAAGTCCCTGGGAACTGGCCTGAGGGGTAAAGTGTGTTGGTGCAGGTAAGAAACAAGACTGCCTTGGTCGACCCACTGCATACTTTATGAAATGGCTTTGAATTAAAAAAATGAAACGCTCTTGTGTATTCTCAGAAACTAATCAAAAGATTACAGAGTCTTGCACAATTTGGAGACACAAAGTGGATGCTGAGCGACTAGAGGTCACTCCAGGCATGGAATTTTAGAAAGTTAGTCCTTGGAGTAAATGGCACCATGGCTCTGGCAGCAGATACAAAGGAATGATGCTCTGGAGAGGAGGTAGGGACACTCTGTGATCGGTCAGTGGAGAGATGAGGGTCCCAGCGGGAGGTGGGATCTATAATTAGAAGGGAAGGGAGAGGTTTAAATGATGCAAAAAACAACCTCTGAAATCATCTTTTTTATGTCACTGATATGAACTTAAACTATGTTGTAGGTTATATTCTATCAACCCATGGTTCTACCTAACTGCAACGTGAACATATACAACTTGTCTAAATGAGTACACAGCTCAACAGTTTGGAAATCAAGTCCTGTATCTTTTTTTTTTTTTTTAATGTTTTGAGACAGGGTCTCACTTTGTAGTTCAGGCTGGCCCTGAGCTCACTATGTAGCCCAGGCAAACCTTGAACTCAGCAATCCTCCTACCTCTGCCTCTCGAGTGCTGGGATTACAGGCTTCAGCCACCAAGCCCGGCATCTGTGGTATGAGGTACTGATTGCCAGTGGGTGTTGGCCACCACGACCAGTATTGTTGTATGTGGTCACTAGGGACTGAACCAGGGACCTTGCGCTGCGAGGCAGGCGCTGGAACCACTGAGCCAAATCTCCGGCCCCCAAGTCCTGTATCTTTTGATCTCTGCTAACTATGTCATGAAAGGCTCCACTTTGGGGCTGGGCTGCTCTGGCTGCTCAGTGTACAAGGGCTAAGTTCTCTATACTGCTGTTCTGTCACCTGAAAAGAGGAACAAAAATTTGCAGAGTTGGGCCGGAGATTTAGCTCAGTGGTTCCGGCATCTGCCTCGCAAGCGCAAGGTCCTGAGTTCGATCCTCGGTTAACCACATACAATGCTGGGTGTGGTGACTCAGGCTGACTCATGCCCACCAGCAATCAGTACCACATACCACAGTGCCGGGCATGGTGGCTCACGCCTGTCATCCCAGCATTCGGGAGGCAGAGGCAGGAGGACTGCTGAGTTCCAGGCTTGCCTGGGCTACATAGTGAGCTCAGGGCCAGCCTGGACTACAAAGCTAGACCCTGTCTCAAAAAAAAAAAAAAAAAGCAGAGTTGCTTTGAAGGTACAATTAATGATTTAAAATGGTGCCAGTACTTGAGTGCTCATGAAATTAATTATTCCCAAGATTCTAGTAAAAAAACAAACTGGGAGGAGAATCAAACTTCTCCACAAGGGCAACACTGAACCTAATTACTGACTTTGATTTGTTTCTCAGTATGGTTTGCAATGAGAATTGTGGAAAAAAGTTTGTGAACTGAGGTCCCACTGTATTTTTATTATCACTCACTAATTTACTATGATACAATGATTATATTTCATTTTTCTTTCTTTCTTCTTCTTTTTTTTAAGGCAGGGTCTGGCTTTGTAGTTCAGGCTGGCCCTGAGCTCACTATGTAGCCCAGGCAAGCCTCCAACTCAGCCAATCCTCCTGCCTCTGCTGCCCAAGTACCGGGATTACAGGGATGAGCCACCATGACTGGCACTGTGGTATGCAGTACTGACTGCTGGTGGATGTGAGTCACCATGCCCAGTATTGTCTTATGTGGTTACCCAGGATCGAACTCAGGACCTTGCGCTTGATAGGCAGACTCTGGAACCACTGAGCTCAATCTCCAGCCCTGACGTATTTATTTCATTTTTGTATTAAGATAAGTCAGCCCAGAAAATAAACAGTGTATGTTTAACAATAAAGGTACCTAAGGATATTAAAAAATTAAAGAGTAAAATATTTTTGGCCATATGCTGGGAGTGTAGCTTAGTAGTACAGTGCTTGCCTGGCATGCACAGACTGCCTGAGTTCAGTCTCTACCCCTACAAGGAAAAACAACAGTAAACAAAAATAACGGTCAACCCCATGAGTAAGTGTATTCTTTTGTTAAATCCTTAATTTAATTTCCATATAATATTTCAATCTTTAGACACTTTACAGAGTTAAGAAAAGTGAGAGAATTGAATAAATTATTCTTACAGTCCTCCTTACCCCCAAGATCTCAGCCCACACTGGATCCCAGGACTAAGAAACACAGCTCTGAAAACTAAATTGAGCTGAACAAAAATATTTGCATTCATGAAATTATCCAGAAGTTCTTAATGTAAATCTTTCTCATTTCAAAATTTCCTCGTTGTTTGACTATTGATAGATTAACCTCTGGTGTGTAATTGCTTAAAACCCCACACCACTTCAGAAAAACATCCTATTAAGCAATAATAGCTGCAAAATGAGTCATGACAAATGGGCTGTGCCAAGTCAGCGCAGCTGCAGTTGATAAACTCGGGCCAATGGCATGTAACAAAAACCACACAGAAGTTCCTGGTTGCTTGGCTGAGAAATATCAATTTGGAAACTGTTCACGAGGAAGTGGATGGACAAATAACACTATATGTTCCAAAGCTAAGCCTTTTTAAAGAAATAAAACACATGGCGAGAATGTCATTATTTAGATCTTAGGCTTTCAAGAACTCAGGTAACACACTAGTGGTAAAAGGCAGTTTGGGTATGGTGGATGATTTGCAGGAATTAATAAGAGAAACAGACGCAGACAAAATGAATTTGAAGAGGGCTACTGAAAGAGAAGAGGATAAACTGAAAATGCTCTGATAAACCATGTTCCTGCTGCTCCATAGGAGAATGGTGTAAAAAGAAGCCATTTGTGTTAGATTCAGGTTCACATTCCAACACTTGTTAACTGTATGAGCTTGACAATCTATTTGTGCCTCGGTTTGCTCATCTTTAAAATATAGAAAATAATTTGCAGGTTCTTGTGAGATTTAGAAGTGCCATAAACACAATTCCTACCCCATCATATGCTCTCCAAATAGTAACCGTTATGACTGTTGGCCTAGAAAGGAATGTGTCTGATTTGGTGCATTCTGTGTCTGTACTGCTTTTTATTTAGTTATAGCTATCTGCAAGCCAAGACAATTAGAGCATATTTACTAAAATTGGCAGAAATGCTTTAGTACCATGTTTTGTCCCTTGGAAGCCTGGACAAATACACTTTGGAGTTCAATGTAATTCTGCCTATAGATTCTCCAAAGTATTATCTAATGTGTTTCTTAGTCATTAAAGTACTTTAATGACATACACAAAACCCATTCCAAACAAAGGAATGAAACTTTTGGTTCTACCCCTTAAAGTTTCTTCTACAGCATTCTGAAGCCACGTAAGTAGGGTGTAATAGGGGGAAAATGAGACTTAAACTGACTACTGAATAGAACTTGGGTTATATGCACATTTTAGATACTATGGTAATGCAGTGATTAGCTTAAACTAATACAACAAATACAGTACTACTTGGCTGCATGATTTAATGACTTCACCATAGAAGGAAGAAGAATCATGCATATCTCAGATTTCCAAGAACTACATATAAGCCATATAGTTCTATACTTGCCTGTAAGTTGATGGTTTATCTTCCACTGCTCATGCTTCTGTCTTCATATATAGTAATTTCAATCTAAACAGCAAGGCTGTTAAGAAAATACAGTATGGAACATAACACAGAACATTATAGCAAGATGATCTTCTGCACAGACTTTGCTAATTTTAGCTGTTGATTTTCTTCTGTTTTTAGTTTTTCGAGATCGGGTCTTGCTTTGTAGTTCAGGCTGGCCCTGAGCTCACTATGTAGCGCAGGCAAGCCTTGAACTCTCAGCAATCCTCCTGACTCTGCTTTCTACTGGGATTACATGCGTGAGCCACCACATCCAGCATTGTGGTGTATGGTAATGGGGATTAAACTCAGGAACCTCTAACTATCAGGCAGATACCGGAACCACTGAGCTAAATCCCTGGCCCCAGACTTTGGTAATTTTAATGTTAAAAATTTCTTCCTATTCAATCGTGCTTTCTCAACTTTGCTGAAGATTTTAATAAATAGAATTACTTGTAATATTTTACATGTAGTTACTTCCCAAATGTTGATTAAAAAAAATAATCTGAAAAGAATGGTTTATGAGCAGAACTGGGGAGTTCTTAATTGACAAGTATATGGAGATAATGAATTCAGGGGATGAAAAATGTTGAAATGACATGGAACCTTTTTCGTGGAGAAGGTTCATGACCTCTGAAAGTTTAAGAATCATTTGCTGAAGAGGAAATAATAAAACTGCTGAAATTACTATCAGCTGGAAAGCCAGGGATTATGCAACCTAAATTAAAAAATTTTATTTACTCATTACTTCAGTTACCAAGCTAAATTTTTTAAACAATTTTATTTACTAAATTGCATAGTTACTTTCAGAGCTTACTGCCTCAAAAAACATGCACAATATGCCAAAGTTAATGAAATTATACATGTGGCAGCTGTAACTGATTTCAGCTAGCAGAGCGAACCCATGGAACTGCAATTCATTTAGTGGCCATTACGAGTCTATACATTTCAAAGGTGCTTTAACGCTCAGGGCTTCTGCAGCTGAAATACATTACTCACACACCCCATCATTATTGCGAGACGCCCTCAGAAAGACGGTAACCAGAAACCAAAGAAGCCGGAGACCTGCACAATGCAAAGGACAGAGAGACAGGCTTTAAAGGAAAAAAAGCCAGGAGACCGACCATTACTGCAGGCACTACACTTACACAGAAACTTTCCAAGTCAAATACAAGCCAGGGGAGTTAAATTCTCTCTAGCCAATGCCAAAGGGTACCAAATTTTTTAAAAAATAAGTAATTAGAAGGGCCGGAGGGTTAGCTCAGTGGTTCCGGCGCCTGCCTCGCAAGCTCAAGGTCCTGAGTTCGATCCCCGGTAACCACATATAATGCTGGGCATGGAGACACGCCCACCAACAATCAACACCGCATACCACAATGCCGGACGTGGTGGCTCACGCCTGTCATCCCAGCACTCGGGAGGCAGAGACAGGAGGATTGCTGAGTTCGCGGCGGCTTGCCTGGGCACCATAGTGAGCTCAGGGC
>PVIC010007771.1:13167-26774 GCA_004025085.1 Thryonomys swinderianus | reverse complement strand
AATTAGAACGTATGATCTAGACTTAAAAGATACAACTCGAAGTCCTCTCTCAATGGGGTCTGTTAGGAGGAGGCCTTGGGGAGCATATATCTTCTCATTCTGCTCTTGGATGTATTTGGAGACTTTCTTCAGAACCTGGAAGAAAGGAACACCACAGCTTTTTAATGTTTCGCTACATTTCCCTTGAAGTGTCAGAACTCCTGATATTTAGGGAGTGGTTAGACTTTAAGGCATGTCATGTGGTACTTTAAGGCAGACTAGAGCTATGACGGGTGCTCACTTCTGGTTGCGCCAGGACAGTGCGACGCTCTCCCGACAGTGTGTCTGCAGTACAGGGTAAGGGCTGTGCGTGTGGAGGAATGAACTCCTCCCTCTGTCCACCCGGCCTCCTCCACCCCGGACACAGGGAAGCATGCCAGGGTCACAGCGGACAGTAACAACACTCTTTCATACTCAAAGTGTTAGTGCGGCTTTTCTCAGGCTTCCCTTCTAACATTTATAAGCTATTACTTATCTCCTTTGTACATTTCCCTCATTTTAAGTAACGACACAAGGCCGGCCTGTAATAAGAGGGTGCCCATTCACTTTAAAAGTGGAAATACTATTTCTTTGTAAAGCCTTGGACATACTAGCTGCCTTGGAGTTCCTGATCATCACAAGTGGTGTGCACCATTTCCACGTCTGTGTGCAGTGCTGTTCTGTAGCTGGCTTGTTTTCTATCAGGAAACTCAATTTACTGGTATTAAGCTTGTAAAAGTCAAAGTGAATGCCGAGAAAAACCAGAGAGGAGAGAAGGGAACTTCTGGAAACAGCCAAATCCCAGCTTTAATAAGGGCAGTTCTGAGACAGATAAGGCAGAAGAAAATAAATCTTAATAGCTTCATCCAAAATCAAAGAGTTCCATGTTTTATTTCAGGCTCAAAGTCATCATAACCCTTTTCTGGCTCTCATGTTCAAAGAGGCTTTGATCCAGTTCTTTAAATTACTGTATATTTCCTTAAATTCACACTATCAGCAGATGATAAAGTCACAAATGTGACTGCAACATAAAGAGAACCATAAAAATAAAGCTGGAAGTCAAGCAATAGTTTAAGTATGCATGTACAACACACCAGGCCAAACTAAAAAATTGGGATGTTACAATTTAAATACATTAGTGTAAATTGATTTAATATTTAAAACTACATGGTTTGTATACAGAATTTTTTTACAGAGGGAGAACAGTTTATTCAGGTCGCACATTTGTAGATAATGTGCTATGTTTTATTGTTTTTTTAAAAAGGATTTCTTGAAAGTGCAATCTAAATTTTTTTATTTAGTAAAATCACTATTACAAGAAATCTTTTTCCCTAATTACTTACAGCACTGCATTTTTGTTCTCAAAAGAATCTGAGCTGTGGTCATTATGAGGAAAACGAGAGGAAACAGAACCTACAGGCACTATCTTTCTATCTGAGCCTGTCAATCCCCGTAAAATAATGAAGTGGCCCATAAAGGTGTCCAGCCCAGGACCCCGCCCGAATCTCCTCTTGTTTCCTTCTCAGCTCCCCCACTGGAAAGGAGACTGGAAACCCGTTCTCCCCTCACCCCCACCGATACTGGAGGACACTCAGCGCACACTTGCAGGGCCGGCTGTGAAGAAGAGACCCCTCAGCTTTCCTCCTGTCCTCGGGTACAGAGGACTAGCAAGGAAATGGCATTCCTCCATGTGATTCAAGAATGACTTCGCTGGACAAGGTTTTCATTCAACTGCAGTGATATTCACAGGCACTTGGGTATCAGTTGGTTTTATTTCTGCATATGCTCTAAATCCTCTTTACTTCTCTGATGAAGGCAACTCTGTCCCAAACAAGATACATGTATTTCTTAATCTCTTTTGCAACCGAAACCCATGAACGTGAGTAAACTGCTGCTGTTCCTGACAGCACACAGCACCCTTCTTGCCCTAGAAACTCCAGCTGATACTCTAGTCACAGTTACATTATTCGTACATCAATGTAAGAAAGTTCCCATAATATCAACAAGATGTTGGTCTTCTCCAATTGCCAATAACAATTTTAATTTGTATGCTTGTATCTTTACAAAATAAATCACAATCCAGCGTCCAAAAAGACCACCGCTCTCCCTGAGAACACTCCACTAAAGAGAGCCAGTCAGACCTTCCAGGAAAATGGCCTGTGTGCGATTCAGAGAGAACGTCAGAACCTTGGCATTTTCAGAAAATATCTGTCTCCTGTTTTACAGATTACGCCACACAGGCAGAAGGAATGTTTTCTAGCTGATAAACAAGGAAGACAGTGAGAGAATCTTCTACAAGCTCATTTGTTCCCTACTAGCAACAATAGAGAAGTAACACTGAGGTCTTTATTTTCATTTTAAATCAATAAATAGCATATTATAAGCTACAAAATACATGATTGTTCTAGTGACTTTTAAAAGGCCTATTTATGATTTCAAAAATTTAACATACAGGACAAACTCTGAGCATTTTTATATTTAGCTTATTGTTTATAGACTACGAGTTTTAGTGTTTAAAAAAATAAAGACTAAATGACTCAGCCTTGTCCTTTCATTAAGAAATAAATAATAGCACAGAAATTCTGAGGGGAAAACTAGAAAAGAGAGATTACTGTCCTTGTACGTTTTTTTTTTTTTTGAGACAGGGTCTCGCGTTGTAGTTCAGGCTGGCCCTGAACTCACTATGGTGCCCAGGCAAGCCGGCGCGAACTCAGCAATCCTCCTGTCTCTGCCTCCCGAGTGCTGGGATTACAGGCGTGAGCCACCACGCCCGACATTGTGGTATGTGGTGTTGATTGTTGGTGGGCGTGTCTCCATGCCCAGCATTATATGTGGTAACCGGGGTTCGAACTCAGGACCTTGCGCTTGTGAAGTAGGCGACGGAACCACTGAGCTAACCCTCCAGCCCTGTATGTTTTTTTTTTTTTTTTTTTTTGAGACAGGGTCTCACTTTGTAGTTCGGGCTGGCTCTGAGCTCACTATGCAGCCTAGGCAAGCTTCGAACTCAGTAATCCTCCTGTTTCTGCCTCCCAAGTGCTAGGATTATAGGCATGAGCCACCACGCCCGGCATGTCCTTGTATGTTTTGCTGTCTTATAAAAATATAAGTAAACATTTAAAATTTTCTTTTAAAAGTACAGGTATTATTTCAGTTATTTATTAATTTTATATGATAAAGTTACTTGTGTCCAGTTTCTTAAAAAAAATAATCTATTTAAAAAATACAACATGCCTGGGCTGGAGATTTAGCTCCGTGGTTCAGCGCCTGCCTAGCAAGGGCAAGGTCCCTGGCTCAATCCGGCAACCACATACAACAAAACCAGGCGTGGTGACTCACGCCCGCCAGCCATCAACACCACATACCACAGTGCCGGGCGTGGTGGCTCACGCCTGTCATCCCAGCACTCGGGAGGCAGAGACAGGAGGATTGCTGAGTTCGAGGCTTGCCTGGGCTACATAGTGAGCACAGAGCCAGCCTGAACTACAAGGCGAGACCCTGTCTCCAAAAAGCAAAAAAAAAAAAACCCCAACAACAACATGCCTTAACTCTTGATTAATTTTAGGCTTTACCTGCTTTATAACACTTCCATATTGTGTAAGTAAAATATATACTAGGATGAACCAATTTCACTGTATTTGATACCAAGAATCATCTAATATTCTAATGTTCAAAAGAATCCTACCTGCAAGCTGTCAAAGTGTTTTTCTGTTGTTGCTGCTCTGTTTCTGGGGTGGCACTTTACTACTCAGTCCACACTGGCCTTGAGCTTGCTACGGGCCCAAACTCAGGATCTCTTCACTTCAACCCAACGCCCTAGGATTCTAGGCCTGCGCCTTCACACCAAGCAGAAAGCTCTTAAGTATTTCAGGACAGGGCTAAAAAAGTCTACCTGTACTGCAAGTAAAAACACAACACATGTAAGTTCACAAATAGCTGACTGAAACTTACAATGACTAACTTCATTTCAAATACTATTAAAAAGTATGTTAGCATTTACATATGTGAAGCAGTATGTTAACTCTGAGAACTACTTCATAGTTGATAGAACTCAGAGATGAATGTGTCTAAGTAATCCTGTAACTAGTATGAACTGGTTGGCACCAATCATTTTCTTTTTACAACTCACACTAGTAGGACGTATCTCTATCTTTCAGGAAACGTACACAGATAAAATGACAACTGGCAGTTCACACAGTCTTTAAAGGGAAGGCTGGACAACCACACGTTAACGGGGGTGAGTCTGGCCCCGCTTCCTCTAGGTTCTCCAGGCCGGTACAGTACTACTGCCAACATATCCTCTCATGTCTTTTCCCTCCTTCCAGCTACACTGCTCTGTCCCTGTCCTAAGCTAGTACCATCTTTACGCCTGGACTTCTGTGAAGTTTCCTAACTTGTTTCCCTGCTTCCTCTCTTGGGCCTTTCTTCACGGTGCAGAAGTCTCTGTGGGATGAAAATGTGGTGTATCAGTCTCCTGCTTAAACCATCTGAGTAAGACCCCTGCCGTGGCCAACATAAAATCCACACCTTGCAGGCACCGCGCATGCTCACACGACACAGGCAGCGCTGCCCGCTTCCGGCGCCTCCCGCCTCCCACGCTGTGCTTCCTCCAGCCACCGGCGCTCTTGGTCCCAGGACCACTCCGTTCTCCCGGCCTCTGTGTAACACACGTCCCGGCTGAACAGGCAGGGCTTTCCACCCTTGTGCAGCAGCGTGCACGCCCAGCGCCTCGGAGGCTTCCTCTGGCCGTTCTATATAAATTAGGTCCTTCTTGCTATTTTCTGTCACAGGCCACTGCTTCCTACAAGGCACTTACCACAATTTATAGTTTTATAGTTCTGATGGCTTTATTTTTGATATTATCAGTTTGTTACTATGAATTACAAACTCCACAAAGTCAGCTACCATGATTGTTCTGTTCAGTCATGTTCCTGGCATCCTGCTTAGCATACAGCAAGATTTGAATAAATATTTTCACTCACCAAGTACATTGCAGAGGAGATAATTAAGACTAAACATAAACTGAAAGCAGGCACTAATCCTTGATTAGTTCTGATTTTGAAAGCTAAACAGGAGTAAGAAGTTAGCAGTGTATGTGATACAGAGTACATAAACTAGTACTTATTAAAATAAACCATTTTTATATAAGAATGATATTTAAGACTAGAGAGCAGCTGTCAGGATGTGCCGGAGCCTGCCGGACAAAACAGCGGGTTTGCGAAGTCGAGGGGTGCGGCTGAGAAAAGAAGACAGAATAATGGGATCGGGAGGACCTCTCAGTCAATGCTGAGCAGGCCCCGAGTTTATTTTTAGTGCTCTTTTTATAGTATTTTTAGCTAGAGGGCCCGCGTGAGAATCGTTACAATTAGTACGGTAAAGAATCAACAATTAACACAACTTTGATTTACAGGTGGCGTAGAGATAAACTTGTCTAGCAGGGAAACATCTACAGAATGTGCCCTCCCTATTTCTAAAACTTTTTCCCAGGCAATTAGCAGGTCTCTTATCTTATGCTAAAGTCCAGCTGTGACTCTCAAGGTTCAGGTGTTTGTTATTCTTTAAAACATCTCCCTATTATCTACTCAAAAAGAAGTTACTTCTCTTTGCTATTTTATTTAACCCTTAAAGCAGTATCTTTTACCATAGTGCATGGTCAGAAAATTTAGCAAAGATTATAAAGAAACTTAATCAGTAAGGAAAGAACAGCAAATTCCTAACAGAAGGAGTCATGGAAGGCGACCCGGCCAGAGGTGTTTACCTCTGGTCGCCGCTGATCCGGCACCCAAGGCAGCAACTCAGATCCCGTAGTTCAGGATGAGGCTGCAGTTCTCCTGGGAGCTGGGCAGCACCATTCATAGTGCAGACCTCCTCACTGCTAGTTAGGGCAGCACCCAGTGCAGATCTCCAGGCCTCAGAGTGACGACCCCTAGGTCGCTCCCCACAAGGATGCTAGTGTAGAATGTAACAAATCTTGAAGAACCTTACTACTGGAGAAAAAAAAAGAATACAGCAACATTTGCAGGCAGAGGCTCACATACTGTAGCTGTGACTGTATCTGCTCTCCATGACATGGACAATAAAATAAGCACCAGACACTAGCAAGTGGGGTACAGCAGAGATCTTTTTACTGAGTTTCATTTTCTAAACACTGTCAGAATTTAAAGACATATTTGGGGTTCACTGTGACAATGAACTAAAAGTCAGTTTGTAACACACTCAGTGAGCGCCTGCTGTATTGCAAGCCCCTTGTAAACCATTACAAGGGACTCAAAAGTGGCTGTGGCGTCGTCTTTAACCCAAGAACAATACACAGATGAAAGTCAAATAAGAATATAAACTACTGTATTTCCAGGTAGAGTGCCGTACAATAGATACAAATCAGCATACTGTGAGACAGGAAAGATTTCTCAGCAGAAGCATTACGAAGGTAAATGGACTCGGGAAAGAAAGGGTGAATGGTATCTGACTATGGGAGGAACATCGGCGCAGGGGAGGCATACCGTATATCTTTGGGGATTGAGGAAGAAAGGGAAGGAGGCGTCAGAGACAGAGCTGGGAAGGTGAGCAGAACCTGAGCCACGCGGAGCACGGGAGACAGAAGCTCCGACTTAGTAGGAGAGGAAGAAGAAGGAAGGTTGGGTTTTCTCGAGACCAACAGAGGGATGGAATTGCAAAAGGAGAGAAATGAGAGGAGCTGGGAGGCAGTTTCAAGGGTCTGGGAGGGACACAGTCAGGGCACAGTAAGGACAGTGGCACAGCGACTCGCGAAAGGGTAACGTGTAGGAAATGTAAGGTACTTCACTGACGGCTGACCACCCCTGCCCTCTTCATCCCCCATGCCTAAAGATGGCGCTGAGCGGACCGTGGCACTAGTGAACAAAACTGGAGAGGTGGGAGGTGTGAATTTCGGGCATCTTAAATTAAGAAGCAGTCACTGTGCATTTAGCAGACAGTTGGAAAGAAGACAACTGAGGTGTGAGGATAGAACTGAAGATAAAAATGTGGAACGGAACTCTCAAAACAGCTGGACAGAATGAGAATATAGATTTTCCTCATCGATCTGAAGCGTAGGCTGATCTTAACACAGGCACGCCAGTTCCAGTGCACACAACAATCCTCACCTGCTTCTGAAACACGCGGGAATCATTCCGAAGTGCTCTGGCCAAACGAGCAATGACAGAATTGGAATTAGTACGATCAAGGGCCCATAGATGAGGGCAACTGTTACCCTGTTACCAGGTCAACATGTACGCAGTATGCTCATCTTCTCCTACGAGGTTCTGTGAGACAAGCACGGCCTCCTTTACCTTCTCATAGTGGGTTTCCATGCATAAGAAGATGGTGTACGCTGTCAGACAAGCCAAGCAGCCTTCCAGATAGGACTGGCCCCCCAGCTTCTCTGCTTCCGCATAAAGGTTATTCAGAGTTCGCACCGTTTCTTCAAACTGCTGTCTATCAATCTGTAGGAAAGAAAAGAGCTTTAAAGTACCTTTGGGGAAAGCATCCGGGCAGTTCACTAATGCTTGCTACCATTCACCTTTCACCGAAGAGTCGGCAGATAAACACAGCAACTTTTTAGTGAACAAATCTGATCTAAGTCACTGAGACTGCTTGGAATTCTTTTCCTCCAAACAAGGTCTTCCTCTGTAGTCCAGACTATCTTCAACTCACTGCTAGGCTAGGCTGTCCTTGAACTTGTGGTGATCTTCATGTCTCAGCCTCCTGGGGTTACAGGTGTGTGCCACCATGCCCAGCCTGCTTAAACTTCTTTTTTTTTTTGCACTGGGGATTGAACTCAGGACCTTGTACTCACACGGGAATCTAAACTCTAGAGGTGTGAGGCAGTTAACTGAACAATGAATAAGTCTCTGCCTCACACCTCCAGAGTGCGAGTCATGCAAGCAGACAGACAGGTAAACAGACACAATCAGTACACGGGGCACCATCATAACAGAGGGGGACGCAAAGAGGTTCTCTTTATCTAGGGGTAAACAGGTAATTTTAAGCACAGTACATTGGCAAAAAGGAAAAGAGGAGCATTTTCAGCAGAGTAATGAAAAAAGAGCAAAATTTTCTATTCTGCAGGCTATCTCCCATCTTTCTCTTTTTCTTGGTGGTACTAGGGCTGGAACCCAGGGCTATCACAGAGTTACAATCCCCACCCTTTTCATGTTTAAATTTTTTAAAACTGACTTTATTGGTACATTTTATACATATCTTATGATCACATTCAGCACTGAGAATTTGTACTTGTACATGACACATCTTGAATCTCATTTTCCCCTTTCCTCTGCCCCCTATACCCCTTGCCGCCTATATATATATAAGCTTTGTTTACTGCTGAGTTTTTTCTTTCCCTTTATTTCCCCTACCCACCGTCTCCCTTTTGCATATTTTCTCCCTGTTTCACATCACCTATCATACATCTCTGTTGCGCCCCATCTGATAGAAGTGTCCCTGTGCATTCAGTTACACCTTCAGTTGGTGCAGAACTTTGAAAAAATAGACTCCTGGCTCTGCCCTGGTAATTTCTGACCCCAAAATCTGATCTGAACTTTCAAAAGCTTCCATCAGATGCTGTTACTCATCGTGTGGCTGAGGCCTTAGCTCTGAACCAGAAGGGATCTAGGATATGTCACAGTCTGTCATTCATTTTAAAAATGAAAAACTGGCTGGGCATGGTGGCTCACGCCTGTCATCCCAGCACTCGGAAGGAGAGACAGGAGGATTGCTGAGTTCGAGGCTTACCTGGGCTACATAGTGAGCTCAGGGCCAGCCTGAACTACAAAGCGAAACCCTGTCTCAAAAAAACCCAAAAAACAAAAAACAAAAACTGCCTGGGCATGGGAGCACATACCAATAATCTCAGCACATACCAATAATTTAAGAGGCTAAGGCAGGAAGCCTCCTGAACAACTTATCCCTCCTTATAACCAAATTTTAAAAAGAGCTGTGTAGCTGTTGAATTGATTTCTCATGGTCCCTTGCTCTTTTCCATAGATTATATCTTTCCTGCTCGTTGGCTGCTATGCTGTCCTCTAGGTCTGAGATTCATGATTCTGAAAGAAAATAAAAGAGCATGTATATAGTGGGTGGGGAGGTGTGGGTAGGTGGGGATATGGGTAAAAATGAGAACTGACTGTGTCATATATTGGTACAAATTCCCCAATGTTATGTGTGATTGTGAGATGTATATAAATTGTACCAATAAAGAATCCAATTAAAGGGCGGGAGGGTTAGCTCAGCGGTTCCAGCGCCCGCCTCGTAAGAGCAAGGTCCTGAGTTCGATCCCCAGTGACCACATACAATGTTGGGCGTGGAGACTTACGCCTGCCATCCCAGCACTCAGGAGGCAGAGGCAGGAGGATTGCTGAGTTTGGGGCTTGCCTGGGCTACATAGTGAACTCAGAGCCAGCCTGAACTACAAAGTGAGACCCTGTCTCAAAAAAAAAAAAAAAAGTTCAAGACTAGCCTGGGCTACACAGTGAGTTCAAGGCCAGACTGAACTACAAAGCAAGACCCTGTCTCAAAAAAACAAAACCAAAAAAACAACAAAAACAACTGAACCCATCATCCTCAGTACAAGTTAGGAGGAAGCAAGAAGTCCATGTTGCTTCTTCAGTACCTTCTTGTGCCGCCTCTGAGGGGTGACCTGATACTTGGCTGCCAGCTCTCCTCTGCCAGCTCTAACCTACCCTTTCATGTTTAAATTTTGAGGCAAAGAGTCACTAAATTCCCCAGGTGGGACTCAAACTTGTGACCCTCCTACCTCAGCCTGCCAGAGTGCCAGGGTCACAGGCATGTGTCACCGTGCTTGGTCTGAGGCTGGGTCCCAGCACTGAGCGGCAGAGAGCTGCGTCACTGTCCTTACCTCCTCATCTGTTTTAGTCTCAATGTCATTTTGCCTCATGTTCTAATAGTGCTTTGCACCTTTCAAATCTCAAGGCTTTATCCAAGACTTTAAGGTCATCGGAGAGTAGTTCATCTATGAAGTACTCTAACAAACCATGATTCACCTGTCCTTGTGCTAGCTCTTCTTTTGCATAATGTGTCATTCCTAAAATACTATTTATAAGTTATCTTTTTTTTTTTGAGACAGGGTCTTGACAGTAATTCAGGCTAGCCTTGAACTTGTGGTGCTACTTCTGCCTCAGCCTCCTCAGCCAAGTGTTGGGACTATAGACATGCACCATATGCTATCATGAATTATCTTTTTGATGACACTTAAGTAGAAACAAATTCATAAAAAACTCAGCATTCAATAGAAGACAAGATATTCCCAAGAATATAACTTTTTTTTTTTTTTGAGATAGGGTCTTGCTTTGTAGTTCAGGCTGGCCCTGAGCTCACTATGTAGCCCAGGCAAGCCTCGAACTCAGCAACCCTCCTGTCTCTGCCTCCCGAGAGCTGGGATTACAGGCGTGAGCCACCACGCCCGGCACTGTGGTATGTGGCATTGATGGCTGGTGGGCGTGACTCTCCACGCCCAGCATTGTATGTGGTTAACCGGGGATTGAACTCAGGGCCTTGCACTTGTGAGGCAGGCGCCGGAACCACTGAGCTAATCCTCTGCCCCCCCCCCCCCCAAGAATATAACTTTTGAAAATATAAAACAATTTAGGATCTCTTAAACCAGAGGCAGTGAACCTTTTAGAGCTAAGTGCCTAAATAAAGTGCAGCCCAAAGCTCACATTTTTCACAAACAACACTGCAATTAACCCTGAACATTGAGGTTTTAGTTTCAAAAAACAACTTACAGTAACATCTTTTGTCTTCAAAGGAAAATAAGTAACACATGTACAGTTTGCCACCACTGCCTTAAACTATTAAAATTTTGTTGACGCAGAAGCAGTTCTAATTATTGCTTTGTCCTATACATGGAAAACTATGGACTTAATAAGCCAGAGGCAGGAGGAGGTTTAAGGTGACCTCTGCACTGGTGCTGGGTCTGGCCCCAGAGGGGCCTCTACAGTTCTTCCTGCTGAGTCAGACCAGAGCAGGCTGGATAGGTGGGCAGAGAGCAGGGCAGTGGGGTACTACCTGGAGCTGAAGGTATGTTCTCCTCCCTGGAAAATCATACACAGAAGAACTCTGTGACATATATTAAGGTAAATCATATATTTGCCTAGTTATTCCTAAATTAACACTTTCAATTCATCCATTGATACAGCAATAGCCTAGTTAATTTTAATCTCATCTGATCTGCCTGCAATGTTATGATGAATTACATTTCTTTACATGTGGTTCAAAATATGAAATCCAAAGTAGATTCACTTTCTTTCAAATTAGAATTACCATTCATAGCAGAATCCAAATCCTGCAGTTATTGGGAGATTATATGCTTTATAGGATGGAGGCAAATCATAGACCAACTTTTTAGAAACCACCAAAGTCAAGAATTTAAAAAAAAATGCTTAGTAAGGAAGAAAGACAGAAGGAAAGAAGGAAAGAAAGAAATTAAGAGGAATAAAAGGTTAAAGAGAAGGCTTCGTGAGGTTTTGAGGGACTGGGACTACAGCACAGCAGCAAAACGGGTCTCAGACTGTAAGGCTCTGGCCTCCATCCTCCGCACACACATAGGAACAGTTTTCAAAAGGTTATTTTAAAAAAGGGAAATTAAAAATAAAGCACAGAAGGCGGGAGTAAAGACAACACAGCTGGGTGTGTGGTGCATGCCTGTAAGCCCAGTAACTACGAGGCTGAGGCAGAAGGTGCCTGTGCTACATGTGAGCTCAAAACCAGCTCAAACTCCTTAGAGATGCTGTCTCCAAGTTTCACCTGTAGGCCACAGTCCTGTGAGGTCCGAAAAGCAGTCATGTGCTCCCCAGGGTCTGATAGTGCATGGAAGGAGCAGGACACAGGGCAGGGTTCACACCCCTGCTGTCTCCTTGAATGACAGTAATCAGCATCTGAGGGCCAGAGGCCTACTAGACAAGAAGGTGTACTCAAAATCCATACTCTAGGGAAATGGGGGGCAAGGGCAAAGGAGGGAAAGAAGCAATATGATGGTAAAAACAAAAATCCAGAAACAGAGCTTACGTAAACAGGGGGTTGGGGTTGTAGGGAGGGCAAGGAATGGGGAAGAATGAGAATCAAGATACGTCATGTACAGGTAAAAATTCTCAATGAGGAATGTGATCATAACAAATTATTAAAGTGTACCAATAAACTCAACAAAGGGGGTAAAAAAGGTCATTTACATCAAATAAGGCACAGAAAAATACAATCAACACAGATGTGCTCCCTGAACAAGCGGAACTACTTGATTCACACACCATGGTAAACCCACCAGCTCCCCAAACAGGGAGTGTGCAAAACAATGTATTAATTCGATCTAATTAAACAATATATCAAAAACCAACCAACCAACCCACAGTCTACCTTGAAATCATCAGTTAACCAAGATTTAGGTGGAGGTAGTTTTCACACATCTTTCGAAAATCAAAGTTCTACAACTATTACCTTGACAACTTCAAATTCAGAAGGTATTCAGTGGTCTCTGGAAAACCAAGAAGTGCTGGAAATAACTACTAATCTTGTTAATCCAAGCTTTACAAAGAATTCCTTGGAAATTAATTCACATGAAAAACTATTCTTGCTCAGCACAATCAGGCAGTTGAAAAATCAAACACAAATAGTCTCTTACTGCCCTTTTCATCTTTACTGCCACAGAAAATCCAGAACCTGTTGTTAATGCTTTTATGCCAGTGCTCGGAAAGGGACAATCCAGGCGTCAACGGCTCCTTATGCCAGGAGGCAGACACACAGAAGGGGCATCTGTGGCAAGAAGTCTCCGAGTTGCATCCAAAGAGGGCTGACCTTGAACTGCAAGAACAAAAGCTCTAGGAAGGCTAGTCCCTGGAAGCACTTAAAAACCAGCTGAAAAGAAGAACTGGCTCATGAATAATGGCTAATTTCTGTCAAAACTACAGAACACTACTTCACAAGAAGGCACTATAAAATACTGAGGTTTTTTTTTCTTTTTGTTTTTTGAGACAGGGTCTCGCTTTGTAGTTCAGGCTGGCCCTGAGCTCACTATGTAGCCCATGCAAGCTTCGAACTCAGCAATCCTCCTGTCTCTGCCTCCCGAGTGCTGGGATGACAGGCGTGAGCCATCATGCCCTGCACTGTGGTATGTGGAGTTGATGGCTGGTGTGCGTGAAGACTGTATGTGGTTACAGGGATCGAACTCAGGGCCTCGCACTTGCAAGGCAGGTGCTGGAACCACTGAGCTAAATCTCTGGCCCTAAAATACTGAGGTTTTAAAGCCACTTGCATATGACTTAAGCAATTTACTTCTTGATTGAACCCCATTCCCTAAATAAGAGCATTTAACAAGATCTCCCACTGTACCACTGTTATAGTCCCAGTCCCTCAAAAACCTCATGAAGCCTTTTTTTTTTTTTTTTTTTTGCTTTTTGGAGACAGGGTCTCGCTTTGTAGTTCAGGCTGGCCCTGAGCTCACTATGGTGCCCAGGCAAGCCGCCGCGAACTCAGCAATCCTCCTGTCTCTGCCTCCCGAGTGCTGGGATTACAGGCGTGAGCCACCACGTCCGGCATTGTGGTATGCGGTGTTGATTGTTGGTGGGTGT
>PVIC010007771.1:0-13067 GCA_004025085.1 Thryonomys swinderianus | reverse complement strand
TGGAACCACTGAGCCAACCCTCCGGCCCCTCATGAAGCCTTTTTTAATCTTTTATTCCTCTTTCTTTCCTTCCTTCCTTCTTTCCTCCTTTCCTTTTCTTTTTTTGCAGTACTGGGGATCAAACTCAGGCCCTTGTGAGTCCAAGGTTGGCACAGGACCACTTGCGCTAAATCCTGAGGCTGCCTGCCTGCCTTTCCCTCCCTCCCTCCCTTCCTCCTTCCTAACAAGATCTCTCAGCCTGTTTCTTTAGTTTATTCCCTATTAAGATGCTTTCCTTAGAACAGATTTTCCATATATACATAACATATACTTCCTTTAGTAGTAGATGTGGGCTAGAATTCAGATTGTCTTCAATACTGAGCTGGGAATTTTTTTTTTTTTTTTTTTTTTTTTTTTGAGACAGGGTCTCGCTTTGTAGTCCAGGCTGGCCCTGAGCTTACTATGTAGTCCAGGCAAGCCTTGAACTCAGCAATCCTCCTGTCTCTGCCTCCCGAGTGCTGAGATTACAGGCGTGAGCCACCATGCCTGGCCTGAGCTGGGAATTTAACTCAAGTGGTACAGTGCCTACCCTGAAGCGTAAGGGTCTGAATTCAATCCCCAGAACCGCAAAAAAAAAAAAAAAAAAAAAAAAAAAAAAGAGAGAAAGAAAGATTATCCTCAATATTTATTTAATTCTGTGTTGACTGAACTTTTGTCTTATAACTATGCATCTATAATATAAAGCAAAATACTAGTGTAATTTTTATTTAACCTGAATTCAGTTCTTAGGACAGGTACTTTAAATCTGAAAGTCTATATATTTCAGTACTTTATATACAGCTGTGCAGCATACTACATAAAAAGATACTTAACTTTTTGACATCTTTATTTATAGTTATATTTATAAACAAAAAAATTTAATGAGGTTCATTTTGAATAAATATATTTTAGAAGTCAAAGTTTGTATCTATCTCTTTATAGATACAGCTGTTAAAGTATAAGCCTGTGTCATTTAAAACAATTTCAAATAAATAATAGTAAACATTTTTCTAAAAAGCTGGGCATGGTTGTACAGATCTGCACACTTGGTGTCAGGATCCCTAAGGGAGGAGAACCGTAAATCTGGGCCCAGCCTGGGCAAATTAGGGACACTGTCTCCAAACAGGACAGGGGGTGGCTCAGTGAGAAGGCCTGGGCTCCACGCCCCCGTCTGGCCCTCACCAAGGAGAACACAACAGTCAGGTTCGGTATAACATTTTGGGTGATGAACTGCATATTGACAGTGGTTCCACAAGATTAAAATGGAGCTGGAAGATTCCAACTGCCTTGTGACATGCTCAGCAGTGTCTCAAAACACTCCTCAGCTGTCTGTGCTGATGCCCATGCGCACAAACCTGTGCTGCCTACTGCAGAGAAGTACAGCATGTGGTATTTATAGAGCCCACAGCTCTTTTCTGTGGTATGGGGACTGAATCTGGCGCCTTCACCTTCATGCATTCCCAGTTAATTCTTAATAGCGAGGTCTTCCTAAGCCACCCAGGCTAAGCTGCTTGACTGTCCTCTTCAATCCCCCAGAGTGCTGGGATGACAGGAGTGTGTCATCATGTGCAGACCAACATGTAACTGTCTGTGACTATGTTACTGGTTGATGTTTGTTTATTTTTGAGAGGTGTGTATGTGTGTGTGTGTGTGTGGTATCAGGGACTGAACTCAGGACCTTGAGCTTGCCAGGCAGGCATGGCGCCATTGAGCTAGGTCTTGTTTAGTCTGAGACAGGGTCTCAGTATGTAGTTCTGACTGGCCTTGATCTCACTATGTAGCCAGGCTAGCCACAGTAATCCTGCCTCAACCTTCTGAGTGCTGGGATTAGGAGTGTGCCACCACACCCAGCCAAGTATATTCTCTTAAAAATTATTTACTAATGCTTTCTGTGGTACTAGGGCTTAGTCCTAGGGGTGTTCTTCCACTAAGCTACATCCTCAGCATTTTTAATTTTATCTTGAGACAGGGTCTTAGCTAAATTGTCCAGGCTGGCTTCAAACTTATGCTCTTCCAGCCTCAGTCTCCTAAGTGGTGGTTACAGGTGTGCACTACTAAGCCTGGCTAGTTTATGTATGAGGAATGATAGAAAATATAATGTTTAAGTTAAAAAACAATTTGTTACAATAAAAGACACATCACCATTAATCTCCTTTGAAATATACTCCCTTGCATCAAACACACATCCCTTCTGCCACTTTCCGGAGCAGTTCCAGAAGTCCTCTTTTGTGTCTTTAGTTGCCCTGTCATGAATGTCTCAATACCCCGAAACTGACTTAAAATCTTTACCTTCCATGGTCATTTTGACTTTGGGGAGGAGCCAGAATTCGTACAGGGACAGACCCGGTGAAGACGAGGACGGAACATGCCCTTTCTCACCTTCCTGCTGGGTGGCGGCAGCAGTGGCACTCACTGTATTTTGCATCACACCTTGTAGAGACACTCTAGAAGAGGACTCTGGGAACTGTTTCAGCAAATAGTAAGAATGAAGGGATAAATGTGCTTGAAGTGAGGCAGGTGTTCTGAGGGGAATAATGAAAATATGTCTTTCACTGTAAAACTGTTTTTAATTTAAACGTTTGCTATGCGCTTCAATCATACCCTGTCATATTCGACGCTATACTTTGTTATTTAGGAGTATCTTTCCACTTCTAAACAAAGTTACTGTGAAACAGTCACCAGGAGGAGCCTCACACATTTTATGTTTGCAAAACAAAATCTCCCAAGGACTCATTTCTCAGAACACGTCCCTGTCGCCAAAGGACATACAACTGTATGCAGACTGCAAGAGCACAAGAGAACCAGGGCAGGCATTTTATCTACTACTGCTAGGCCCTATGGAGGCCTTTGCACAGTGATACAGAACTCAGCGTTAAAGTTTAGAGATATGTTAAGTTGGAGCCAAATAAAAATTTGGACCAATAAACACTAATAATCAGAAAAAAATAGGAACCAGGCTTGTTTTCCCAGAATTGTTTTTTTTTTTTGGTTGAAGTACATGGTGAGGAGGTTGAATATGATGCAAATTCAACGTGGCAAATCATAGGTGATCTCTACTGACCAGATGGAGAGGCATTTTTAAAGGTGCATGCAGAAATAAATGCCTCAACTATACTTTTCCTCACTTTTTATCTACCCAGACCACTAGTGACTATGATGCCTGCATTCTGGCTAGAGTAAGAATAGTTTCCTTGAAAATACTGTTCTGGCAACAAAACTTAAAACATTAAGAAGCAGTGAATAAAAAAAAACTTGTTAACAGAGCTTGTCTGTACTCTCTAATTATATTTTTTGCTTTAAAGCAATACAAAACATTTCTGTATTAGTTTCCTTCTCTGCTAAATTACCAGGTTTGACTTTCTCACAAAAGGAAAATCAGTCTTAGTGGTACAGAAATGATCAGTAACACTTCAGGATTAAGAACAAAGAAACCTTTCAATGTCCTAATCCAAAACAAGGAAAATTTAAACCTGTAATTTAAATTTAATCTCAACATTAAAAATATCAAAGCTTTCTCAAGTGGTTTAAAGCTCGAGCCAGTGTTTTAAACCAAGCATTTGAAGAAAAACACTCAAAAGCACAAATGAACAGCAACATATAATATTCCACATAGTACTCAGCACCACAGCAGTTTCCAGCTCTATCAAGTCAAAAAAGTAAAAAGACACCAGAATGTAGCAACATCAACTTCCCTTAAGAATCAGTGGTGTGTTGTGACTCTTCGACTACATAAGGCACTGCTACCACACACACCAAAAGGCTAACGACTGATTCTGTACACATATTATTTGGTTTAACCATGAGGTGGAAATTCGACTTTTAAATCTATAAACAAAAGAATCTTACAATATGCAAGTAAGTGCTGTGAAAGAGAATAGTTTATATTATGATTACAAAGTATATAATTTATGTTAAGTCCTAGTTCTCAGAAGAATGTTAAAAACAAAACATTTCATTGAAAAGACATTAACCAATAGGCTAACTTACTTAAAAAAAAGAATTCAGTAGCTCTAGCTAACTGGCAACTTGCTCAGTTTTTACCTCTTCAAACCTCTGTTGAAATGTTCACCTGCTGTTACACTAAATTAACATTATTGACCACAGAATACAGAATTTAAATGGCACTTCACAAATAAGTGAATCTATGCTTCTTCCTTTACACTTGATCTTAGCCAAAAGGCCGAGAAGCGATTTATGCTTCTTCCTTTAAAGGCGTGTTTGATTTTTAACTTGCAGCTAAAGAAACATTTAGGTTACTAACCGGCCTGTTAATAAGCTGAGGCAGACTGTAACTGGTTACCGTTGATATTCCAACCCTGACAATCAGTAAAGTAACACATCTTGGTACATACAACCTCACTGAGTTTATTTATTTTTGGTGCTGGGGATGAAATTAGGCTCTAGCATTGAGCTACACCCCCAGTTTACAAGCTGACTCTATGTGGCTGCTACACGTTACTGTAGTACAGTCATCTCCACCCACTTAGTCCATTTTTTAGCCCCACACCATCATTCTTAATTAGCTCAGTCCCTCACCCTCCCTATCCGAGGAAAGAGCTACAAAAACTCACTTCCACCTAATCAGAAACTGACTTTCAACAGGAAACATAACTGCTCTTAGGGTAGCTACACACATACATACACATACACACACACACCCCTCAAACTTTTAAAACAGGACAGTCTTTTGGGGGAAGATTAGGTCTGAAGAAAAGGGAAACAAATCCCATTCTTTCCTTTCTGCCCGGTAGGTTGGCCCAAAACGCCTACATTCTGATGACAACTTTGATATGCAAGCCAAACTGGTACCTCTCAGTGATCATAACCTGGGAGTTTAATTTCTTGCCCTAAGATATGTGACTGCCCTGGCACATGAAATGCTCCACGTTTTTCAGCTTTCAAGGCCTGGCTGGTCTGCATGCCTGACACAGCACTTAATAAACCCTCTCGGCTCAGCGGTAGAAACAGACCGGTGACTGCGAATGTCTGAAATGTGAACGATGCTGCTTTCTCTTGCGAGAGGAAGTAGGAGGACATAGTTTACAACCTGCTGGGTGAGGTGCGTGGAGCCGCAGGAATTAGCTCCTCCCGGTCAGTGTTGACAATAATTCACCGTGGGGTTGGGGTCACAGGCTAAGAACACCGCTGGGCACAGATTTCCGGAGCGGCCATCACAAAAGTTCTGTAAGATCATTCTACCTCGGCGCTTGGCCTTGTTCTGCCTTCTCTGAACACGAGATCGTTCCCTCTTCCGGCATCATGGGCCACGGCCCCCTCCTCGGAGCCAGAGCCCGAGCCGCTCCGCGGGGCGGAGGTCGGTCCAACCCTCTCGACCCCGGGGGTCTGCCCCCTGGCCCGGGGCAGGCGGGGAAGCCAGAGCGTACCCGGTTCTCCAGCTCCGCGGGGAACTTGGTCTGGAACTGGCAGCGCGTGCCACTGCTGTAGTCTCGCTGAATGAACACCTTCCCGGCCACCGGCGCCTGCTGCGGCCTCATGTCGAGGACGGACCCGCCGGGCTGCGAGTCTGGGAAGGGAGGCAGCACGGTCAGCGCCCCCGCCCGGACCCGGACCCGAGCCTGGGGCCCGTCAGCTCCTCGAGCCCGCCCACCGCGCCGAGGCGCTCCCGGCCTCGCCCTCTGCCCATGCTGCCGCAGCGGCCGTCAGTCACCACCCGAACCCAGGCCCCGCGACCCCCCATCCCGGTTCGGCCGGGGAAACACGAACCCGCCTCCTGGGCCCTCCAGCTCCAGCGCGCCGCCTTCGCCGTCCCTTACGTCCTGCCGCAAAATGCCTCTTCCCCGCCCCACTTAGGGCGCCAGCTCCAAGCCGTAAAGCGACCCTGCCGAGGCTGCGCGCTGCGGTCGGCGCGGGGGCGGGGCCTGTGCTCCGCCCCGCCTCCTGTTGGGCGGGCGGGGTCTCCGGGCGGAAGCAGGCCTCTGAGGAGGAGGCCGGGCTCGAGGCTGGTTTCCCCTGGGTCACCGCCTGGGCGGCGGCGGCGACAGCGGCGGCGGGGAAGTTTCTGATGACTCGGTCACACCACCCAGTTCAGACGTAAGCACCGGATACAACTCTGGGGGCCCGACAGGGGTGGCTCGCGCGGCCCTGATCCTCGCGGGCCCCGGCATCCCTCGCGAGGTAGCCAGTAACCTTCCCTTGTCTGGTACTTCCAAGGGACAGAACTTCGTGGCCTGCCGAACCTGCCTTTTATATATGGAGATGTTTTCCTCTCACCGTACTTTAAGCTTTATCGAGGTATACAAAGGGCATTCAAATATTTGAACTGTAGAATTTGATAAGTCGTAACGCTGCGCCATGAGGCACCATCACGATGAGGAGAGGAAACGTTCCTCATCCTTCAGATTTCCTCAGGCCCCTTGGGAACCCCATGCCTGCCCCTGTGCTGGACAGCTCTTTCACTGTGTGGATGTTCCCCAGGGTTTTAGCCATTCATCTGCCGACAGGCATTTGGGTACTTCCGGTTTGGGGACATTACAAGTAAAGCTGCTACAGACATCCGTCTGCAAGTCTTTGTAGGGGTGTATTTTTTTTTTTTTTTTGAGACAGGGTCTCGCTTTGTAGTTCAGGCTGGCCCTGAGCTCACTATGTAGCCCGGCCAAGCATCAAGCTCAGCAATCCTCCTGCCTCTGCCTCCTGACGGCTGGGATGACAGGTGTGAGCCACCATGCCTGGCATTTGTGGTATGTGGTACTGATTGCCTGTGGGCGTGACTCACCCCCCCCATCGTTGGTTACTGGGGAGTAACCAACAATTGTATTGTGGTTACTGGGGAGTTGAACCAGGGACCTTGCGCTTGCTAGGCAGGTGCTGGAACCACTGAGCTAAAGCTCTGGCCCTGTAGGGGTGTATTTTTAATTTATCTTGAGTAAGTACCTAAGATGGAATGGCTGGGTTGTGGTAAATATCTGTTTAACTTTTTAGGAAACTACTAACCCGTTGTCCATAGAGGTGGTGCTATTTTACACTCCCACCAGCATGTATGAGTGTTTCATTTGCCCCAGCTCTTTGCCAAAATTTGTACAGTGATAGTTCTTTATGGTTATGAATTTTGTTTTTCCATGACCAATAGTTTGAGCACCTTCGCATGTACTTAATTGCCAGCCTTTGGTGAAGTGATTATTCTTGGTTTTGCTTGTGATTGTGGATTATTAGTCAACTTTCTGTCGCTATACAGAAATAACCAGCAGGATACTTTCTAAGTACAGAGGAGCTTACTTTGGCGAGTGGTCCTGGAGGTTCAGGTGTGAGATCAGGCCACCACATTAGTTTGGACCGCTTGCAAAGGCAGCACATCATGGTGGGAGAGGTACCCATGCCACTGTGTGCCTTGGGCCAGGAGGCACAAGTGGGTATGATCCCACAGTCCTGTCCCAGGGCAGGGCACTCCGTCTGCCCGAGAACCTACCACCACTTGGAATCTCTTAGGGTTCACAGCACTGCCTCATACTTCTGCTACTGGGAACAAGCCTTTACATGTATGTGGACCTTTGGGGGACACTACCTAGGTTCAAACCATAGCATGTCTATAACCTTAGTACTCTGGAAGGCTGAGGCAGGAGAATCACAAATTTGTACCTATGCTGAGCAACTTAGTGAGTGAGACCCTGACTAAAAATTAAAAAAAAAGAAAGAAAGAAAAAAGAAAAGAAAAAAAGGGGGTGGGGACATAGTTTTGCACAAAGGCTCTGAGTTCAATCTGCAGTACTGCCAAAAAAAAAGAAAGTACAGAATAAATGCTGTGATAACAGAAATTCTCTGTAACTGAGCTCTTTACTCTGTCAGAAGCTTTCCTTTCTCTTAACTTCCCTTGACACTTCTACACAGCACGTGTGTGTGTGTGTGTGTGTGTGTATTGTGTCTGTGTGTGGGGATTGATCCCAGACCTTGTGCTTGCCAGGCAGGTACACAGCACCACTATGTTGTAGCCTCAGACCTCTGCACACTTTATGTGATGTTACATTGCATCCACTTCTAGAACTGCCTGAGATTACTTTCTTTAAAATGTAGACATTTTATAAGTGTAAGGATGATTGTAGTTAGAAATAATCAAGTTCAGAATTGAGAGAAGGGGGATGATGTTACCTCTCTACCTTCTACTCTGCACAGAAAGTACAACCTCATTTGACCACTAATTTTAGAAACTATTAGACTGTAACTTTATGATCTAGATTCATTTGCTTAGAAGGACAAACTAACTGGGTGAGAATCCACCTCTCTGTAACTTCTCTGTCTTTTCCTGTAGCTTTTCTCAAACCATGTTAGGATGCACTCTCAGAACTGCACAGACACCTGGGTCCTGGGAGTCAGGGTGGCAGGCGCGCTGCACCCCAAAGCTGGCGTTTGATCCCCATATGGACCTGGGGAGGAGATGGTAGAGCCTGGCCTTCCAGCGTTGGCCCATCTCCCGTCCTGTACCAGCGGTGGGAACTTCCTTTCTTTGACAGGGCTTTGGGCTGCTGTAGCAGTGCCCCTTAAGCCAGCTCAGAAGAGCTTTATCGGAGTGTCCCTCAGTTTGAGCTCCTTTCCACGGCTGCTGCTGCTCCTGGTGACGGAGGGGTGGAGCCCCAGCAGCACTGAAGGGAGCTCCTGGCTGATGCCATCCCCAGTGTGCATGGGCGCTCTTTGGGTCCTCCCTAGAAGGACCCCAGGAGAGAGGGCCTCCTAGAGGGGTGAAGGACACTGGGAGAGGTGGACAGCCAGGGAAAAGCTGCTCACTGCCTGTGGGAAGAGAGCTGTTCCCTCAGCCAGGGCAGCCTAGGTGAGTTTCGAAAGGAGCCTCCACGTGTGACCTAGCAAGAGGGCACAGGCCCCAGGTTACAACAATGCCTGGCCCTACACCCTTTCCTCCTCCTCTGGAGAGGATCAGAAATGATGTCTGACCACTCAGAAGCCAACCCTGCCCTCTCCTCCAAGGGCCCTAAGTAACAGGTATTAGCAAGACTGGAATTAGGGTACTTTATCTGGTGGTAAAGACCGTGGCCTCAAATGGAGTCAGGAAGTCCAAAATAGGGTCTGCAAAATCATGAGCCCCCAGGGATCTTCCAAGGACTCTGGCTGGGAGTCCTCCTGCTCTCTGGAACCTTTCTGGAGCAAGCTCAGCAGGCCGCTGCCTCAGTCATGTGTGGGCCCCTTGTGGGCACTGTGTGAACACTGCTGATATGGAACCTTAAAAAGTATATGTGGTCTCCTATGGGGTAGAGATTATTTTACTTACACAACAGTTCGAGTTCCCTTCTAACCCCCCTAAAAAACCCCTAAACAGGAGCTGGCGATGTAGATCAGCAGCACTTTGTCTGGGAAGTACAAGGTCCTGAGTTCAATCCCCATTACAAAAAAAAAAAAAACCAAATTAAAAACCCTGGACAAAGAGCCTTCTTGGGTATTCTACTCAGAACCTCCTCCTGGCTAGCAGGAGCTTTATATTCTTGCTTTTATGTCTTTTAACTGCATTTGCTTGGACCTACATTGTTCAGGATATAATCACCATGGGACATGACCCAGCATTCCAGCAGTACTTCTGTGAAAGAGAGAAGAAGTCTTAAGTTACTGAGTTTATACCACAGATGTTGCATTGTACTTACTGGAACGGACCTGTTTAGTTGACTGAGGAGGACTGGGAAAAACTGTTGACTCACTGGAGATTTGACCAGGTGATGGAAAAGAGCCAGTCCAGAGACCAGGCTGGAAGGGGCCATGGAGACAGAATGGGAGGATTTCCTGTTTGCCTCCGAAACCCAGCACTTTCAGTCACTGGTCCTGTCATCTTCCCAGAGTCAGTCTACTTTCTCTCGTTTGACCAGTCTTTAGGTGTTTTAGGGCTCTGCCTATCCTGACCCCTGTCTGATTAAATATCCTTACTTGTGACATTATTCTACTCCAGCCTATCAGTGTCCCCCCCGAACATGTTGCTTGGAACAGCACTGTGGTCTTGACTCATTAATATAAGCTGTACTATGGTGATTCTCACTAAGACTTTGTTACTTTTATTTTTAAAAAATTATTTTATTGGTACTTTTCATGTATACATTGTGATCACATTCAACATTGAGGGTTCATACCGGAGCATGACACACATCTTGATTCTCATTTTTTTTCCATTCCTCTGCCCTCCCTACAACTCCCCACCCCCTATACACAGAAGCTTTATTTCCTTTTATTTTTTGCCATCAAATTTTTTTTTCCTTCTTTACTAGCCCCTACCCACCTTTTTCCTTTTGAACATTTTCTTCCTATTTCACAATACCTAATGTACATTTTAGAACTCATTTATACCTTTGGTTTCTCATACTGGAGAAATGATACGGTATTTACACATGTCAGACTTTGTTACTTTTAAACCCTCTGAGTTTTGCACATGAGCTACTTTAAGTCAAGCCTCCCCTCTTTTTGTTTGTACATTTTTATTTGTTTATTGGTGCTAGAGATTGAATCCTCAGCCTTGCATGTGCTAAGCAATCATTTGACCCCAGAGCTACAGCCATAGTCCTGGTTTGTGTATTTTTTTTTTTTTTTTTTTGTACCAGGGATTGACCTCACAACTTTGTGCTTGCAAAGCAGGCGGTGGAGCCACTGAGCTGGATCCCTGGCCCTGTTTGTGTATTTTTAAATGTCAGATGCCAGAATTTGTATTTTAAGATACCATATTATTCAGTATTTGTTACTACAGTAGCACCTCAGATCATGAATTTAATTCCTTCCTCGGCTCTGGGTAAGATGGCTGCAGGCATGTTCATCACTCGGTGTGGAGTTCATCAAGAGAAGTAAACTTGCCTCACATGTTCAAGGACGCGTGTATTACTGGATTTTATATTTATGTCATGATTGGCAAAGGTTTATCTTATAGCTGAACATTTTGGGTTGTGCCTGCTATACCAGTCAGCTTTCCTGTTGCTGGGACAACAGCAACAGGAAATCTAAAACCACAGAGGAGAAGTTTAGATTGGCTCAGACAGCTCACCAGTCAGCGTGTGGCTGGCTCCACAGTGCAGACATCACGGTGTCTCATGTAGCAGGAAGGAAAGAGCCAGTGTGAAGATCTCCCCTCTAAGAAACCAGGAGTGACCCAGGTTCAGCCCTAACAGTACATTCAGCTGACAAAAAACCAATCCAGTCACTTTCTGAACCCCCCACCTCCAAACAGATAAGATTTTGGGAGAGAATTTAGATGGAAGCTGTAGAGTCTCTTGAGGATATTCCGAATCTTGATCTGTCGTCACCTCTTGTTGGTGTCACTGACCAATGTGACAAGCAGTTATTCTCCAACCTCATGGGAATGACTGCAAAGGTGGATGTTACAGAGAACAAGAGGATGTACTCTGGAGTCAGAGTCAGTGGAGCTGAAGTCCTGGCCCTGCTGGCTTTTAGCTGTATAACTGACTTTTGACTAATTTCTTCTGTGCTTCAGTTTCTTTTATGTAATATGGAAAATTAATAATCATTCACAGATATTAAGGAATATATCTGGGTCCATGACCTGTTGCTGTTTAACAAATAACTGCAGAACATAGTAGTTGTTATGGCATATATCTAGATGTCCCTCCAAAGCCTCGTGTGCTCATAGAAGGTGCTGGATCGAGTGGAGGTGGCTGGATCTAGGGTGTGTGCATGTGGGTTAAGGCTGTGTGGTACTGGGATTAAGAGTGTAATAATTAAATTAGTTTATTTATTGGTTTAGCATAGTTTTGGGTATGGATAATGGGAAGGCCCCACCGGGTTAATAGAGGAAGGAAGGCTTGCTGCTTTGTGGCCTCCTGCCTGCTCTGCTAGGTGTTGTTTCTCCTCCATGATGCCACCTTGCCTGGGAGTCAGCCAGCTAGGGACTGAGACCTCTGCGGACTGTGAGTTGAAACACATCTGTCTTCCTTTGCCTGTGGGCTTGGGCATTTCATTCCAGCAATTAGGAAGTAACAAAAACAGTGGGTTGAACAAAAATCACTTATGTAGTTTATAATTCTTCAAGTTGACAGTCTGAGCCGGGCCAGAGGGATGAGCCAGTATTTCTGGTCTGAAGGAGGCTGATTTTACTGTCTACCATGGGCAGCAGGCTGATGAGCAGCCATGTTCTGGGCAGGGCTGCCACCAGCTGAATGCCCTGCTCATTCTCCAGCACAGCAAGTCGAGCTGGGTTCACAGTGTGGAAAGCATGCAGCCTTGATGCTGAGGGTTGCATCTGGAGCACAGTTACTTCCATTGCTTTATTGGCCAAATCAAGACAGAGAGCCAGCCCAGGCGAGGGACAGGGAAAGAGGGTCCACTGCTTCCTTATGGGGGGAGCTGCCAAGTCATGAGGTAGGGGCATGGCGGAGAGAGGGAAGGGAAGAGTTAGCTTTTGGTATTTAGTCTTCATACTGAGTCCAATGGGGTTGAGACGTAAATGCCATTATACAGAAATGGCATTTAAATGGTACTTAGCATCTATGTCCTAAATGAGTGTTAGCTGTTATTGGCAATATTCACCTATCTTTAAAAAAAAAGAATGAAAGAATATCATTAGAGCTCTGTTCAGGTTGGCATCAGACTATTGGTTGGCATTCTTGGATGGAGGAAGATAAGCCAGCCTTAAATCCGTGGACCAGTTTACATGGTGAGCACGTGAGTCAGACATCCTTGATTGGAATTTCAGCCCTGCAGTTTCCCATCTCTGTCTTCATTGTGAATGAATGTAAAAATCCATACTGCATGAGTTTTCCAGGGATGCCACGAAAGTCAGCACAAATGGTTGGCTTTAAACAACAAAACTTTATTCTCCCCCAGTTATGGAGGCTAGAAGTGCAGCCTTCTGTCAGCAGGGCCATGTTGCCCCGCTGTTCTGAGGGAAGAGTTCTTCCCTCCTCTTCTGGCTTCTGGTGTTTTCCAGAAATCCTTGGAACTTCTTGGTTTGTGGCAGCTCTAGCCTCTGCGTCTGTCCTCACACACACCTCTTCTTGTGTCCCTCTCTCAGTGAGGAACACAGTTATCAGATTTAGGGCCCACTTTAACCCCCTGTAACTTATCTTTTTTTTTTTTTTTTTTGAGACAGGGTCTCACTTTGT
>PVIC010007770.1:32351-50175 GCA_004025085.1 Thryonomys swinderianus | reverse complement strand
CTCATCACATTCCCACACCAAGTTTCCTATAGAAATATTCCACTCTATAAAAGCTGTCCTACTTTCTAGAGCTCATTTTCATCTACAGGTGTTCATGCCAAAGAGAAGATCCGGAAATTGTCTATCTGTGATCTGTTGATTTCACTTATTAGTATATCCTCCAGGTGTCTCCATTTGTACCTAAATGGATCAATCTTGTCATTCTTTATGGCAGAGTAATACTCCATTTTATAAAAAAACCACATCTTCTTTATCCACTCTCTAGTTGATGGACATTTGGGTTGTTTCCAAGATTGAGCTATCACGAACTGAGCTGCTATGAACAAGGGTGTACATCTGTCTTTCCAATGTGAGTTTTTAAATTATTTTGGGTATATTCCTAGCAGGGGGATAGCTGGGTCAAATGGGACCCCTAGTCCTAGTTTTCTGAGAAATCTCCACACAGATCTCAAAGCTCTATAGCACAAGAACTAGCAGAAAGAATCAACAAATGGGAGCCATATTGTCTCTTCACTGTGATGCTTGTTTGCTGCTCCTGCCTCTGAGATAGCCGATGATGGACTGAAACCTTAGAACCCCTTCCCTTTGGGTGCTGGGTATTGTGTTTCAGCAATAAGAGGAAAGTAATTAACACATTCCTTATACTAAAAAATGCCCTTTGGAGCATCAGTAAATAGAGGAATTCTTCAGTGTGTGTTTTAATTTGATCACTCAGTTTAGAGTAGGACCCATTAATGAGTATGGCAGACAAAGCATTTTATATGGCTGAGCACATTGTAGACAGGCAAGAACATTTTCCATTAATTCTTCTGTATTTCTGTATAATCAGAAACTGGTTCATCTTTTCATTTTTTCTGTTTACAAGACCGAAAGAACAATTTGTGTGCTTGTTTGTTTATTTTAAAGAACTACTCTAGGGATGGTGTCTAAGAGATTGCTGTTTCATCAGCATTTTCTGGTTCCATAATTAAACTATTGATCTGATTTTCCCATTTGGATTTGGCTATCCATTTATAGGCTTTATCAGTTCACAATAAGATATAAATAAACTGGTAAAGATCAAGGGATCTGAATCATATATGCTAATGAGGTTTCTAAGCTCCTTGTCACATTTCTGGGAATTCCTTTGAGATAAGACAAGGTTTACTGTAGTTCTGACCGAGGCTATGCCTGTTTGACCGAGATATAAAAAGCACTTACTGAAGGAAAGAGCTAGTTTGTCTGAAGACTTAGATTTCTAAGGTATTTTACAGTTTCTTTTCTGTCTTTTTAGTGAGCAGACAAGTAAGTGAAAAGCTTAGAAAACTCAGAGTAGAAAACGCAGACAGAAAGGATAGAAGGCACAGGCAGGGTTGTCAGTATATATTATTACTCATCAATTAGTTGCTTAAACTTTTAATTTGCTTTTCATAAGGACTATTTTAGCAATACTGTATTATTTTGACTCACCTAATCTTTAACAAGATCCTAGCTGCCAATGACAAATTTATTCTATTTTTTTCCTGCGACATTTGAAATCCTTTTCACCTCCTATTGCAACTTGCAAGTAAGGTTTTGTGTAGGTTAAAATTTACACACGGTGGCCACTTACGGAATGTTCGTTTTCATAAATCTTTTATATGCATCCATTTAACCTTCCACAAGCTTCACTCATTTCCTTAGAAGAGCAGAGGTTCTGAGTCCGCTGTTTTTGAACATTAAATTTCATTTGAAATGAAGGATTGATAGATTTCTTGCATCTAGAGGGACTCATAATTTCCTGTTTTTATAACATTATCTATGGAGTACTCCCTGGTGGGTACAGTTCAATTTCTGTCACTCTTTACAAGGATGGATTAAAAATGTTGAAATAAGCTTAAAGAAATTAAATGGAGGAGGCCTTAAATAAAAGAACCCAAGTCAAAGAAAGACCTTCTAGAGGTGACCACCAAACCTCCTGATAAGTGAGAAACAGTAAGTAGAGGAAGGCTAGCGGGGTATCTGTGCCTTTCTGGTCATTGCTTCCTGGGTTTTCATGGTTGAATTCATCCTTTTGCTTTCACTTCTGACATCAGAACTTCAGATCAGGGTTTGTTGCCCACTCATTGTCCGTGGGCTGTGTGTAGCTCTGAGGAGCTGGTAATGTGTCGCATAGATCACCTACTTTTAACCTTACTGTGTGATTTTAGTGATACATTTCACGGCTCGACTACACAGTGTTTGAGTATAGGCTGCAGAACACAGAGGGGAAGACACAGCGCAGGGCAAACTCTACCTCCAGTGTCTACCACGTACAGTCAGTTCCAGCAAAACTTGTGCGTGTCACGTATTGCATGTACTTATGCAACTTGTTGAGTGAAGCACGGTGAATGCCAGTAATTATATCAATCTACCTCAAGTGTGTATCTGTGAAGACAAGTGTTAGCTTACTGTAGTTAAGTAGACACGTGAGCTTTATTACATCATTATTAAACTTTAATAGTTTAATAAGCTGAAATAGTTTTTTTTAGCAGCTGTGGTATAAAAAGTAAAAAAGTATGAAATAAATTTTGGCTAATGAAGTGTTATAACACTGAATAAATAAGTTACTGTTTATCAATCTTTTAATTCCAGCATGACTTCAATGTCATCTCAAAAGAACAACAAAGCCCTAAAAAAAGAAATACATAGATGATGACAGAATGTTAACAAAAAATGGACAAATGAGTACTTTTTAGCCTTGACAAATAATAAGGCACTATACTTATTTGTAGGGAAATCATGTCAATTTTCAAAGATTGCAATTTGAAAATGCATTATCTACAAACATATACTGCCAAATTTAATGTGTACCAAGGAATGTCTTGTCTGGACAAAAATAAGGGGAAATGAAAAATGTCTATTATCTCAACAGATGTTTTTAAAGTTACGACTCATACTCCACTTTAAAAGTTTGCTTGGGTAACAGATCTGTTTGCAAAAAATCTGAACTATTTACTTGTGGTGAGTTATTAATTAATCCATGGAAAATAAAGACATAATTTGTTCTGATAGTAAAATGGATTTTTCTAAAATCAGTTTGCCTCACCAGATTATAGCCTGGAAAACTGAAGAAAAAGGACAATCTAAAGAAAGAGGTTTGGAAAGTAATTCTTTTAATGGTAAACTTCATGCTTTGGTGATAGATAAAAGTTCTGATGCTATCAGTTGAGCACAATTTAGGATTTTTGCTAGTGGTGTTAGTAACAATACAATGTTACTGAGGAAATGGCTTCTTTGGTGCAGTTAAAAGACACAACCATAACTCTTGATTTGTATGAAACAGTAGAATTAAATTAAAGTGATTTTATTTCACCATTTCCAACATACCTGGTATAATTGCTGATGGTGCCCTGGTGATGATAGGAAAAGGAGACATAAAATTAATAGATGATGATGATGCAATTGCCAGTAGCAACTCCTATTTGGTGAAATGTCACTGAATCTTACATCAAGAAAACTTAGGCATGGAAGCTTTAAAAATGAATAATGTTGTGCAAATCATCATCAAAGCTGTGAATTTCGTAAGGTCCAATGGAATGAATCACTGCCAATTCTAAGACTTCCTTAAAAGTACAGATGCAAAACTTGGGACATCATTTACTTTTCAGAGGTATGATGGCTAGGTCAGGTTAGAATGTTGAGAAAATTTTGTGACTTGGGAAATGAAGTCATTTATTGAATCAAAAGAAGAATCTGCATCAGAAAAGAAATTTGGAAAATGCTTCACAGAGTGAGCATTTTTAGTTGATTACATAATTCATTTAAGTGGGTTAGCACGTGTCTTCAGGTGATAATCAACTCACGTGTGTAATGTTTCCAATCATAATAATGTTCAAAGTTAAATTTGTATTAGGACGAGCTCAAGTTATGGAAAATAATTTTATGACTTGTAGTCCATTGACCAAACACAGTCCTGTGAACTGTGAAAAATATGTATCTGTGCCTGACATTTTCATACAAGATTTTGAGACTAGGTCCCATGATTTCAAAACAAGTCATTTTTGAGATATGTTTAAAATCTATTTTGTTGACATAAATACATTTCCTGCAAATTTTTAAATGGAATCTATAGGGTTGCAGTCATATATTTAACTCACAGAAAAATTTGATCATGTCTTTTTACTAACTTTTTATAAACTATTTTCCAAAAAGGATGAAGAATTTTTAATGAACAATACATTGAATTTTAACTCACCTTTTTTCCTACTTAAATAACCAAGACTACAAGAGGAAAATGTTAGTTAAAATCTACATTTTGAAAATTACTTTTCACAATCACCCTTTTTTCATGTCAATGCTTTTTGGCTGTATGTTTACTTGTGAACCTATGTTCAAGGACAAAGAATATGGAGAGAAAAATCAGATTAAAAATTTTTAAAGAGGGCCGAAGGGTTAGCTCAGTGGTTCCGGCTCCTGCCTCACAAGCGCAAGGTCCTGAGTTTGATCCCGGGTAACCACATACAATGCTGGGCGTGGAGACTCACGCCCACCAGCAATCAGCACCACATACCACAGTGCCGGGCTTGGTGGCTCACGCCTGTCGTCCCAGCACTCGGGAGGCAGAGACAGGAGGATTGCTGAGTTCGAAGCTTGCCTCGGCTGCAGAGTGAGCTCAGAGCCAGCCTGAACTATAAAGCGAGACCCTGTCTCAAAAAAAAATTTTTTTTTGAAGAACATCCTGAGAACTTACTAGGAATCATACCCACTTCTATCAAACCCCACCTTGATGCATTAGTTTCAGGAAACAAAATCAAATAGCCCACTGGTTTTACATTTGTGTTATCTTTTTTTTTTTTTTTTTTTTTTGGTTCCAGGAATTAAACTCAGGATGCAGGGCCACTGAGCTACATCTCTAGCTGCCATCTTTTTAATGTGTCATAATAAAATAATATTTTAAAATAAAGGAACGTTTATTGCTTACATACATTCTCTGTATTATATATTCTTATACAGCCCAAGACTGTTTTTTTACACTCAGTACAGCCCTGTAAAATTTGAGCATCCAGGCTTTATTTTATTTTTTATTTTTGGTATTGTAAGACAGAGTCTCACTATGCAGTCCAAGCTATCTCAAGCTCCTGATTCTCTGGCTTCAACCTCCCTGAGATTACAGCCATCCACTGCCACGCTTGACTTTGGACACCCGTATGAAAGACCAAACAGGACTAATAGAGTTTATTTGACCAAAGAACAGTGCACTCAGAACTAGAAGCTTCCCATGAACTTGCCCATGAAGCGGCTTGGGCAGAAGTAAGACATAGAAGTGAGAAGTGAAAGCCAGATTTGGAGACACAAACCACTAATCCTAGGTACTTAGGAGGCTGAGGCATGAGTACTGCAATTTCAAGGTAAGCCTGGGCAAAAATCAGTGAAACATCGTCTCTGACTTAAAAAATAAGAAGTTGAAAATGTAGCCCAGCAGTAGAATGCTCTTGATTTTGAACCCTCATACCATACAAACAAAAATGCATTTGACTGATAAAAGTAGAATGATGCTAGCTAAAGATTAGTTGGTGGTTTCCTTTGGTGTCACCGGTTTTTAGTTTTTTTTTGGGGGGGGAGGGGGATTGCTTTGCTTTTTTTTTTTTAAAGAAAATTAAAGGTATAGAGTCAGTCTAGGCTAATGGCTTTTCAAATAAAAAGTTATTTTTTAATCAATGAGAGAATGTATACTTAAAATATAATTGCCCTTAAAAATCTGTGCTTTTTGCTTATTATAGTGCTTTCCACATTGTAAGAATGATCAAAAAATGTAAGTGTGGATTAATTCTATTCACTTGGAATAAGAATTCTGAGAACGTAGTCCTAACTCACAGTTTGCTCTGATGGTCCTGCTTATTAAGTGAAAAAAAAATTGAGATAAAACTTAATAAATTGTTTATTCAGAATTCATCACTATAAATAAACAAATTTTGTTTTAATTTGTTCACTTTTTGTATTGATAATACAAATCAACACTTCAAAGAGTAATAACACTTCAAAGAAGTGAATAAAAGCACAATAAAGCTAGATCACAATATTTTGATGTTGGATTTTCTATTTCTGTCATTTGGAAAAACTGAATTGCAGAAATCAAGAAGACATCATTTGTGGATTGACTTTGGATAATAAGTGTAAAAGATTCTTTTGTTATAAAGAAGCCATGTAAACTATGCAGAACCTCCCCCACTCCACCCACTATGAATAGCCAACCATTGCTCTGTGTGTCAAAATAAAATCTACCTCTCCATAGTAATGAGGCAATGTGGGAATTTGAAGAACACTGTGTAAGTCTTTTCTCTGAATAAAAACTGTCATACTTCCACTGACTTCTCCAAACTCTTCAATTCCTATCTGCAACCAACATTGATTTATAAGCACCATTGATTTATGAGCATTGATTTTTAAGATCTTACAGAAATGTGTCTTAAAGTATAAGTTGTTTATCACAGTAAACTAGTAGGGAAATAATGTTCCTCAAATTCTATAGACAGAAAGTATAGGTACAGAGAAAAAGTGCCCATTAATTTAAGATGCTAGCATGGTGAGCTGCAAGGCGAGCTGTCTATGGGCAGGTGTTTCCTGAGGAATTGAGTTGGTTTTGGGGGCCACAGCATTTTGTTAACTAGTTAGAACCATCACTGATTACAGTAAATAGATCAAGAACTTCTGTTTGAAAATTACTTTCATTTGATGTCTAATGCCCTCAGGTGAAATGTGTGTGTGTGTGTGTGTGTGCGCGCGTGTGTGCGCTGAAAATTAGCCTATAGATATAGAGAAGTTTAAGGTGTGTGGAGGCCATATTCACCCTGGTTTCCACAGCAATAGGATTATTTCCTTTGAGTTTAAGCCAATTTGCTACTTTCATTCTAAATTACAGAACTATATCTTAATACAGTGCTTATTTATGTTTTAAGTTTCCCAGGAGACATAAATAACTCTAGACCTCAGTGAGGTAGAAAAATATTAATTTATTTTGAAGAGATAACTAAAGATAAAGAGGTGAAATATGTTTGTCGTTATTTTCCTTTCGAATCTGCTTTACCTTCCTCCAAGAGCATACTACAGCATGGAGTAAAGAAGGTGCTGGGGAGAAATGCGCCTAACACAGCATGATAATGGAGATGTTTCTTAATTGTTTGGTTTCACCAGATCTTGATGATTTGGATTCAGTCACATGCTTTCTTGGGCTGGGTAATTTCCAGTAAAATCACACATCTAATTCTGTAATGTGTCAAGGGAAGCCGTAAACATACAAGAGTCAAAGCAGTCCCCTTTATTTTAACATCATACCTTGTATTTTTTTTTTTAGTTTCTGGCCACCAACTGTGCCTATATCATTTTTTCAAAGTGTTCTTGGAATATTGCTGTCATTTATACTTGATATTAAAAACTTTTCAAAGACTTTTTTTCGACGCTCTCCAAGGTAATGGAGTCAGGACGTTCTATCTTTTCTATCTCTGATCAGTATCAAAAAGAAGCAACACTGGTCATAAGAAGGTAGACAGAAGACTGGCCCTCGGAACCACGGAAATACCAAACTCTCAAAGAGGGGTGAGGCCTTTTATACTCTCCATAGGGATTTGTGTGAACTGTTGAAAACGCCAGAACACTGAGGCAGGGAGGCAGAACAACTGCGTCACAGCGTGTAGCTAATGGCTCCATTCAAAGGAACTGTCAGTTCTCTACTGTCCTCTCCATTAGTCACTGCCGCCCTGACGGTTCTCCAGTTTCATTTTTCCTCCAGGCAAACATCCTGTAAGGCATAAGAAAGAGGGTGGGAGACTAATTAGTGTGTCAAGGGGAACTAGAAGGTAGGGTGAGAAATTCAGAATCTCATTTTCCTTTTCCCCTCTAGAATTGATTTTGCTGTCACCACTTGAAAAAATAACAAATGGTTGTGCTTCTTTTATTTGATGGAGATAAAGTACTTCTTCCTCTCCAAATATAATTTGCTGCAAATTTATTAACCAAATATTTATTTCAGATTGAAAATTACTTTAAAAATTCTGAATAAGTCTTAAATAGTCTAATTAATTGAATGTAAGCAATGGATTCACATTTGTTTATATATGTAATTAGGCTAAATGCAAATAGAAGTGAGTTGAAAGATATAATCAGATTAGAGTGCTTGCCAGAAAAATACTGATTTTTTAAAAAGCTATGCATCATGGAGAAAACTGCAATCTGCTATTAAAAGTGCTTTATTTACATAGTTTATTTTAGCTGCAAATTGAATCAGAGATAATATTTTGGCGTTGGTGTTTGTCTTTTAATCCATCTTTTTTTTTCCCCTGGGGAGAAAGTCTGGTTGAGATGTAGTTAGTGAATGTTGACAGGTTAACTCTTACTTACATCATTGTTTTTCTAAGTAAGGAAGTGAGGGGCCACGGTTTTCCCTCAAAGCTTCCTTTATTCAATAATCAAAGTAGGTAAAATTTGATTCTTTTTTATGGTTTCCTTCTTTTGATTGATACTTCCTTCTCAATTGTTGCTTGGAGACATGAAAAAATTAGTCTGCCTTGCCAGAGGCACCATTAATCTGCGTCGTGAGGTATTGATTATGTGAATGTTAACCCTACACTGTAGTTTCATTACTTGGTGAGCTTCACTAGCTTCCACGCTTTCCTCCTGTCTGGCTTCCAAAATGATCAATTTCTGTTGTGGGTGTATTTGTTTCCAACATGATTGTTTTCAATACAGTTTGATTCAAAAAGATTGATTTATTCCCCCTGACCTTCCTTTGGAATGGTATCTGGATCACATTTTACATATGTATTTTATTTATTTTAGTTTTGTACTTTATTCATTTACTTTGTTACTTTGGCGGCAAACTTTCATATTTTTCTGTGGGTTCCCCCACCCCTTACTTGTAGAAAGTTGTTTTCGTGGATGACAGGGGATTTACAAATTCCTATCAGACATGGTGGCCATGGGCTCTGAGATAGCAGTCATGTTCTTTTGGATTCCTTAGTCTTACGATCTGGTTCACCCTAGTTTTTAGCTACATCAACTTAGTTCTCTGAGGGTGGACTCCCCTGGAGAAACTAACACACAGCTTGGAGAATGCTGTGTCCTGCTTATCCCAGTTTTTACCCGGAACATAAACTGTGAGTGAAGCCCAGCCTGTGTTGTTCTTTTCTTCTCCAGCGCTGAGATTTGAAACCAGGGCTTTTTAAATTTTGAGACAGGGTTTCATTAAGTCATCAAGTTGCCCAGGCTGGACTTGAATTTGCGCTCTTACTGTCTCAGCCTCTCAGAGTCCTGGAACTACAGGTGTGCACCATTATACCTGGGTGACATGGGCTACATTTGTTGACCAATATAATAATGACAAAACTCCCAGTGTATAAAACCCAGATCCCTGAGATACCCTTTTTTGGAATAACTAGAATATGTATTTTCTCAGGCAGCCACCTCCACTTTGCTGCAAATAAACCCTGTCCTCACTCTCTGTGTACCTCAATTTGCTTTTTGGGCTGATAAATGATAACAACTTTAGAAGCATACTTGCAGGACACATATATAAATTTATTTCATTTTTCTTTCTGTGGGAAAAGTAGCCTTCCTTTGTCTTTGCTCTCTTTTCTGAATTAGTTCTTCTTCTTCTATTCCTCCTTCTTCTCCCTTCCTTCTTGCTTTTTTCATTCTTTTTTTTCTTCTTCTCTTTTCTTCCTTCCTTTCTCTCCCCATCTTTCTTCTGGCCTATTATATTGCAGATCTTATTCATTCTTTATAATAGGGCCAGGGAAGGTACCAGGAGGTGTGAAACATTGGATTAGGAATTGGGGTCCAATCCCAACATCCATAAACCTCAAAGAAGTCTAAAGAAAATCAGGCAGGAATGAATATACTCCTGTCTGTGTCCCTTCAAGGTCATGTTTTCATGATCATCTTTGGGAGGTTTGATGAACGAGTCTTATTCTTCTCATAGGCCTGCCAACAATTTTCCTAGACTTCGATGCACTTATCAATTAGAAATAATTGCCTTCTCCTAAAGAGAAAAGTGAGGGGAGACTGTTAAGTGTTGTAAAAATAAAGGAAAAGGGAGAGGTATGAAAGGAGGGAGAGAGTGGGGTGAAGGGAGGACCCAGGATGCTGAGTCCCGATGGAGAAGTTAAAGGTCTTGTTCCTGGGTCAGCGGCAGCTGGGGCTCCTGGCTGTGCTCCTGTGAGCATATTCCCGGCCATTCTGACATCCAGGCTCTTCATTTGTGAACAGGGAAACCATATAAACCTCTCAGCAGGGCAGCTGTGCCCTTAGCTGTGTCTCTTTGTGTGAGGGATCCGATATACTGCACCTTATAAGGCAGAATCTAAGGCGGCACCTGGCACCTGCTAAGTGCTCAGTAGACATCTCGTTGAAAGAAAGGAAAAGGCAAGAAACCTAAATGTATAAAACATTTTTTAAAGTAGGTCAGAAAGATAACTGGGGGTAAAAGAGAGAAAATGGAAAGAATGCAAAGGAGTAGTTGAGGGACAGAGACCTGGTGAAAGCCGAGGTGCTGAGTCTGCACTGCCCTGACTCTTCCTCAGGTCTCCTGGGTTAGGTCTTTTCTGTCAGCTTTTGCTACACCTGTCAAAGTATCTATTGGAAATGTGGGATAAAAGTATGTGGAGTTCTATGCCCAGGGTGAGGTTTCTATTTAATGATTCTATAAGCCAGATCCCACTGCCACCCCCATCACACATGGGTGGTAAGTGGTCTAGACATCAACCTTTCAAATGACAGATTTATGAGGGCTGCAAGTTCACCACACCTCGCCACGAGGCTGAAACGGTCCAATGTGTCTGTTAGTTTTATTTAAACTAACAGACACCGAGAAACTGAGAAGAGTCTTGTCTCTTATTTCGTTTTATTTTTTTTCTTCTGTGATTTTTATTAATCTGCATTTGACACTGAGAAATGCTCACAGGGTGTGGATGGCCAGTTCAGAAAGGTCAGGGAATGTCAGCTCAGCCAGTGGTGCATTGCAAATGTGCCTGATTACTGTGCAGTGGCATTTTGGTACCTTGTTTGTCTAAAGTTTTTAATAGTATTCTCACACTGTACCCCACAACATGCAAAATGTCATGAAGGATTTGGGGGCTCACTGGCCTCTTTACATCAACATAAGGAATTTGACGTTTTCATGAATTTTCTATGAAGATCTACTTCTATGATATTTATTAGTGACTCAAAACTCAAAAAAATAAAATCATATATGAAAAAAGGCAATAGTATAGACATAGATGGACATTTAATAAACTTCGTGTAAGAGAAGGCACTAATTAAAACACGGCTAATCAATAACAAAACCTTCAAAACAAAATCAAGATATATATTTTAAGAATGATACTTTTGTGTGTGTTGCTGAGAATCAAACCCAGGGCCCTTGGACTAAGTTATATTTCCAGCCCTTTCCACTGGGAGACAAAGTCTTCTAATCAGCTAAATTTCCCCAGCTGGATTTGACCTTAGGATCCTCCTGCCTCAGCCTCATGGTGAGCTGAGATCATGGGCTTGTGCCACCAAGCGAACTTTAAAAATACAGCATTCTATCATACATTCTAGAACTCATTTACATCTACAGGTTCTCAGATGAGAGAAAAGATATGGTATTGTATGATAGATTTTGTAAAATGTGAAATATTCAAAGGGAATGTGGTAGAGGAATGTAATGAGGGGAAAGAACAAATATAATTTGGAAAGAAAAAGAAATAGCATGTATATAAGGGATGGGGGCTGTGGGTGGGTAGGGATATGGGTAAAAATGGGAATGAACTTGTATCATATACTGGTACAAATTCCCCAGTGTTGAGTGTGATTGTGAGCTGTATATAAAATGTACCAATAAAGAATTCAATTTTTAAAAATACAGCATTCTAAACTAAATGAAAGCCCTGCACCTCTCTTGGGAAGAACCTCCCCTCCCCCAGCCAGAGGACTCTGCCTCCTCTGTTTTGGGGCTGTCCTCACAGCAGGTCCTCAGTCACTGAGCACAGGACGGTCAGGATCAGTGGTCTCAGGACTGGCCAGTTCTCAGTGTGCTGCTTCCTGAGTCTGCACGGGAGGTCGGAGGACAGGAGTGAAGTGATACAGTCCGCAGCTGTGCTCTCCACAGCACAGAATGTTTACAGGTGTGTCTGCAAGTTTCCGCCCCTCTTAGCCTGTCCTGTGCTGCTGTCACCAAATACCTGAAGCTGGATAATGGATGAGAAAACTTCATTTGGCTCATGATTCTTGGTGGCTCCCAAGTCCGAAGAGCACGGCACAGTGTCACACAGTGAAGGAGAAGCACGGGAAAAGTCTGTGTGCAGAAGAGGCCACAAGCACACAGAATAACCTTGCTTTATCATGATCTGCTGCTGTGCAAACCGTCGCAACCCTGCAGAACCACACTAAGTCCTGAGGGTGTCGCCTCCCCAGTTTGTCTCCTTCCTCCAGCCCCTGCCTCCCTCTCATCCTCCTTCACCCTTCCTTCCTGTAACCTTGGAAACAAGGATCCAGCTCACATATCTTTGGGGGACAGACCCAAGTCACATGCAGAACATAGCAATGCCCTTCCTACATACTACTTGAGGACGTTTCTAGAGCATGAACATTTCTGAATGCAAGTGGTTAAACCCTTTTGTGTGGACACTCAACAGATTGTGAAGGAGGCAGGTGGTACTAGGTGCTGTATCTGTGAGGTCTTGCTGTGCCCCAGCGTTGTGCTGAGCATTTTCAAACAGAAGAGAGAACATGGTAGCTACAGAGGGTTGATACACACGCAGCTCTGGCTCTTGGTTGTTGGCAAGAGGATGGGGACCAGGATAAAATTATATCTACATAGCTCCTCAGACAGTAGGACTTCCCTAACTTATTTTCTATCTTGTGTATTCTGTAGCCTTCTGGAAACAGCAGTGAGAAGTTCTATCTTGGGGAATAATTCACTTACTCTATTAGAATGATTAAGTGGTGACCCTTCTCTGAGACAGAAAGAGCTCATGGTACTATCGAAAATAAAAGGTCCTTGGCTTCTTTCATAGCTCATATACTGTGACATTGTTTCCTCTGCCTATAACCTGGCCCTTCTTCATGCCAGTATAAGGGCTGAAAGGTCATGTTGCCTTTGGTTTATTAGTCAGAGCCCACAGAGCAGAGATCACTATTTCTTAACAGCATCTCCCACAGTATATAGGAAGTATATTAAGCTGGGAAAAATCAGCCTCGGATGGACAAAAGAGCTTCTTTCACCACTGAGAGGCAGCACATTTTGCAGCACTGAAAATCATGTGGAACTTGGCCTGTTGGAACATTGCTTGGAAGGATACTGTGTTTTCAAATGTCTCCTATTTGTCTTTGTAATAGCCCTAGGGGTAAGAGAATAGAGAAAATATCGTGATCCCCTTAACACTGATGTAGCAACTAAGACTCAGGAAAGTTGAATCTCCCGTGCAGGTCATTCAAGATTTTGTTAGCCCAATTAACATTTGCTAGTCACAGAGTAACCACAATTCCATTTTCCGGCCCAGAGTTTTCCCACTGTTAGGCTCTGCTATCTTATGACCAGATTCAGTGTTAACTTGTAAAGAACTGATTGCTTGGCATCTCAAAAACAAAAAGCATTAAAATGAAAGAGAATTCTTCTTGATTCAGTACTTAACTTCCCTAATGGTTTAGATCTAAAATGTTCCCCCAAGGTTCAGGGGTGGAGCTTTGGAAGGTGACTGGATCAGGGGCACTGCACTCATCCGCGGATAAATCCACAGAACAGGACAGAGCTCGATGTGTCACTAGAAAGTGGGCTCTGGTTGGGGGATGGGAGTGGCAGGTGCCACCTGGAAGTGTTTCCATGCTTTCCATCTCCCTTCTCTCTCTGCTTCTTGGCCACTATAGTTTGAGCAGTTTTCCTATGCTAGACTTTTGTTCCATGCCCATCCTGCCTGGAGCCAGCTGCCTATGAACTAAATCCTCTGAAAACTACGAGCCAAAATAAACTTCTCCTCCTTTAAACTGTGGGTGTCAGCTTCTCCGTCCAAGAGATGGGAACGTGACTAAGACACCTTTTTAGACGTTGAAGGCCCAGACTGAGTATGAGGTAATCCCTTTCCTTTGGAAATTGTTCTTTCTTTTCTCCTCCTCCATCTCTTCCTCCTCATTCTTCTCTCTATTTCTCTTTCTCTGTCCTCTCTGTCTGTCTGTCTGTCTGTCTGTGTGTTTCTGTCTGTCTCTCTTTTTCTCTCTCTCAGTGGTGCTAGGGATTGAACCCAGGGCTTCGACAGACTTTACAATGGAGCTGTACCACTGGTCCTCAGTAAATTTTTGAAATGATATCTATTATCCTTCACATATAGAAACTGACGATGACATGATAACAGATCAGTATTCTTGGCTTCTTTACAAACAGTCTCAGAATACATTTTTTGTTTCTATTATTCTTGGCCTTTTATTTCTTATTTTTCCCTGAGCCTTGCCTATGTCAGCTCATTATGGGTTGCAGCTAGTCAGCTGAGTGGCTGGCGTATCTCCACCTTGGTTCACCAGGAAGGCAGCATTTATTCATGGACGACAGCCATCCTTGGAGAGATGAATCTGGGTCAGCCAGAGCAGGTAGGATGTGCTGCGTTCAATTAACAGGATGGCAGGGCACCAAACTGAGAGCTTTCCCTTGCTCTCGTCTCCATGCAAGCACCTGTTCATCAAATCTGTTCTTCCATCCCCACACTTGGGAGGTGAACATATGAGGGGCTAAGAGCAAAAGAATGGGGGTGTGCGTCTTTGAGGAAAACTCCTTGTTAGTGACAATGTTTAAAAACATGGTTTGCACGTTACAAGTTTGAACCCAGCCTTGGCAACTTGGTGACGAAGCAAGTCACTGCCTCAAAACAAAAAACACGGAGAGGTTCAGATGTAGATTAGAGCAAAGGCCTTCGAGATTTTGTTAGCCCAATTAATATTTGTTAGTCACATTGGGCTGGAAAGTGAAATTGTGGTCATTCTGTGACTAACAAAGATTAATTGGGCAAAGAAAATCTTGAAGGCCTCAGCTCTGCCAAAACAATGTTCTTTGCAGTTTGTATGAGAGTGAACAGTCTTTTCATAACTAAGCTCTTTTTGTCACTGATCGTACCTTCCCCACGGAGAAGAGTGAGGAACAGCAAGGAAGGAAGCTGGGCAGGAGGGAATGAGATAAAAAGGGAGTTCAAACACAGACTTCAAGCCCTTATAAACAGAAACCAATATCTGTATAGAGCTTTCCAGGTGCAAAGGAGCTCCCAATTAAGAATGACATTATGATTCTAATATTCCGTTTTTTGTGAATGGAAAAGTGGGGCTCCGAAGTATTAGGTAAGCTGTCCTGATCTGCCTGGCAGACAGTGGGGTTGGGGCTCTTCTTTGCTGCCGTGTCAGAGCCACGCTCACTCCGTCTGTTTCCTCCTTATTGTCGGAGCAAGGGCGCCCAGCGGCGCGGCAGTGACTGCGGTCGTCTGACTGGTGGTAATAGTCTTTTGTGAATTCCTGCAGTGGTGCTTTTCCATCCCGCCCTAGTGTCTCCGAGCAGCCTCTCTGCGATATGGACTCTGTTCCTGTCGCTGTGACACCGGCCCCTGGCTGCAGGACCGGCTTCTGTTCACAAAGCCACCTTTCAATCTCCCAGACTCATTCGGCTTTAACCGAACTGCTGATTTTCAAGGATTTTAGAGAAAGAATTTCATAGGCACGAAAACAAGACAGCAAGTGCCCTGGCAAGCGGACATCGCAATCCTGCTAAGTTTAGTCTTCAGGCTGAATCATCTAGAGACTGTGACTTGCTCTAGGTTGTTGGCTGTTTTATTTTTAGAAGATCTGAGTTGCAGTGAAATCCATTTGGCGGTACATAATCAGTGTGGATCGAGTCCAAACGAGGTAATTAGGGGTCAGCTGGAGGTGATTATCTCCATCTATGAGCTGGCCCCAGGGTAAGTCGCTCCATGCAAAGCTTTTAAAGCAACATTTTCTTCCTTGTGACCAATTTAGTATAAATGAAGGCCTTAGAGGCTTTTCTTGCATCATCCAAGCTTAGTTTGTTGTCTTTCTGCCTCTTCTTGGAGAAAATTAATCTTTTGGGCAAGTTTCTATGAGAAACAGTGAGAAAAAGGAGCGTGCTGAGCTGATACCTTGAGGCTCGCTGGCTGTGGTTGGAGCGTTTTCACTGTGGGTTCTTTCTGAGGTTATTTTACAAGGTTTTCCAGGACAGCTTCTATCTACCCTCCATAATTAGAGAAGAGGTTTCACAGGGGTACTACTTCTCTTAAATTTAAATTTCGTAGTTCCTAAAGGAACTACTAAAGAAAAATTAGCAATGCATTTTTTAATAGCCATTAACAGGGGGAGAGAGCAAATGTAACTATACTAAATGAGCTAAGTCTCTGGGCTGTTGTTTTCTCTAGTGGGAAGGAGAGTGCTGGTATGAACATTAGGATTTCTTTCCCCCCACTGAGTTCTTTTTCCCCCCGTGGACTGGTTGATTTTTCCATTGTGGAACAGCTGGCAGTTCTCTCATCTGGTTGTCTCGAAATTGAGCTTCTGCTTCCTGAGCAGCTTGCCCCAGTGCCTTGTGATGAAGTCCAAGAGGTTCTAAGAAAAAGATCCTGAACATCACATGCTTTAGATTTTCTAGTTTTCACCACCCACCTAGGAACTCTTGGCAGGAAAATGCAGAAACATCTCTCATTTAGACTGCGATAGAAATAAGCCCCAGTCTCCCCAGTGACAGATATATATTATTTTAGAGAAAACAAACAAACAAACATATCATGGAAACTCAGCCAGTGAGTGCAGACATAATTTGTGACTTGCTATAACCTGGAAATACAGGTTCCATGTCTCTTTCTTCTTGCACCTTGTCTTAGTTACTTATTCTCATTGCTGAGACAAACTACCTGACACCCAGAGTTAAAGGAGAAAGGCCTATTTTTAGCTTATGGTCGTAGAGGCTTCAGTCCGTCCTTGGCTGGCTTCAAGGCAGGATGGCATGGCCAAGGGCACTGCAGAGGAGAAATAGTTCATAGTGTGGCAGGCAAGCAACAGCAATTGGCAAGAGCAGTAGCAGTAGGCTACTTTTCCCTTGAGCACTTTAGGCTACCTACCTTTTAGGTGTTCCTTCCCACACTCAGCATGGGCCTTCCCATTATCCACACCCAGAACTATGTTGAAATAATCATCAGGTTAATTTAGTAAATACCCTTAATTCCAGCATCACATACACTAGATCCAGCCACCACTGAAAATCTTCTCATGTGGTTTGGAGGGGGCATCTAGGTACCAGCCATGACAAACCTAAAGTATGGTATGCTTATGCCACTGAGAAGCAACATGTATGTCAAAAGAAAATTAGTTTGTTAAGTTAGAGGAATATAATTCAGCAAATGTAATAGCTACCCATGGATGAAGTGATTGGAACATTTCTCTTTTTAATCTAGCTACATTTCAATTTCTTTCTTTAGATAATAAACTAATAATATGTACTTCATAGGCTTAAACAACTCATCAGATATTGTATATAAACCAATGAATATTCTGAAGTTAATTATTGCTAGCCTACTACCAACTCATACATTAATACAGTCTAATTTTGCCACATGTATATGTAGCAGGATTTGGTATACTGTATTGGCATGTGTCTTAGAATCCCTGTGGTCTTACGGGTCCCATTTGACCCTGCTATACCCCTGCTAGGAATATACCCAAAAGAATTTAAAAACTCACATTGGAAAGACAGATGTACACCCTTGTTCATAGCAGCTCAGTTCGTGATAGCTCAGTCTTGGAAACAACCCAAATGTCCATCAACTGGAGAGTGGATAAAGAAGATGTGGTTTTTTTACAAAATGGAGTATTA
>PVIC010007770.1:0-32251 GCA_004025085.1 Thryonomys swinderianus | reverse complement strand
TTATAGGAAACTTGGTGTGGGAATATGATGAGGGGAAGGAATAAATATGATACAGAAAGAAAATAAAAGAGCATGTATAAAGGGGGGAGGAGGGGGGAGTGGGTAAGGATATGGGTAAAAATGAGAATTAACTTGTGGCATATACTGGTACAAATTTCCCAATGTTATATGTGATTTTGAGATGTATATAAATTGTACCAATAAAGAATTAAATTAAAAAAAAAGAATCCCTGTGGTCTGTAAGCACAGTATATGTGACTGCTTTTAATACTAGTAGAGTGACAGGTGGGGAATCACAATTTAATATTTACCATCTGAACAGAAGGGATGACCTGATAACAGAAAAAATAACCCTAAATAGTGGAAATAATATGGAGGTTTAGAATTATGTACTGGAAGAGATGATGTAATGTTTACTGATCAATGGGAAAATAAGGTCTAGAGAAATTCTGGGAGCTGTTCAGGATTCTTCAGCCTCATTAATCTCAGACTTGGACCTAGGCCCAGGTGTCTGACCTGATCCTTCAACCTTCACCTTGTTTTGCACACTATCATTATAACGTGCTCCGCTTAAACTTGATGTGCAAGGAGACTGAAAAACTAGGAAAAGTTATCCAGTAAAAGAGATGATAGCTTTAAACTAAGGTATTTTTGTGATGTCAACAGAATATTCCAATGGAATTTTACAATGCTGATCATTTCTGTCCTGCCCCACCTCCTTCCAAGAAGGGGAAATGTTTAACTCATGTTGCTTCTCCAGCTTTTGCCTCCATCTGAGATCTTAAATGCATTCTTCATTCTGTAAAATAAAAAGGAATATCAGAGGCTCTTTTTATCTTTTCCTCATCTGATGAGAAATATATTCATGCAAAGTTACATTTCGGATATTCATTTTAAAGCTTTTAAATCTTGGATTTCAGTGTGTCCTCATTTGACTGAACAGTCTAAATGGACAATCAGTGAAGGATGAGCCAAGTTCCAGATAGCTCCCTGATTCTGCTTGCCAAGGACTTGATAAAGGGTCAGCTATAAATACTTGAACTCTACCGAAAAAGAAATAAACTACATACTGCCCACTTAGAGTTTGTTTTATAGGTGGGAAGTATCTTTTTAGAGACTTTCTACATTTCATCCTCTTGCCATTTGGCTTTGTTTTGTGTTGCTGTAACAGAATACTACAGACTAATTTATAAAGAAAAAAATGTATTTCTTACAGTTCGGGAGATGAAGGCCATTGTCAAGATGCTGCCTCCTGGTGGCCGCTCTGCTGCTGCCTCGCCCCACAGAGAAGGCTGAAGGACACCCCTATGAGAGCACAAGCATCATTTTCCTCATTGTGACATGTTCCAGCATGCCTGCAATTCTCACAGATAAAACCTAGTACTAAGTATAACCATAACAGAGTATACAAGGGAGGTATTTAGAAAAAAAGTGAGAAATGACATGAAGTCTTATGACTTGTCCAGTTTTTATAAACTGCCTCTTCTGACCATTATTTTACATACAGCCATTTTGTTGTTAGTACTTTTTTTGCATTATATAATGAACACATTCTTTATGGGGGATTTGTACATGTACAAAACAAATCTTAATTCTTTTTTTGTTCTTCACCCGCCTTTCACCTCCAGTCTTTCCTGTGCTCCTATTTTCCAAAGCTCTTTTGTTTAAATCCCTTTCCTTCTACTCCTCCCCACCGCTTACACTTCATTTTACTCATTTTAAATTAGTAGACATCACATTTAACAAAAACAGATTCACCAAAGAATCTATTAAGTTCACAGTCTTCTGAAAATACTATGGAAATGAAAATGTGTTATATGTAATGAATTATGGAACTATATTGTCTAAAAAGATGCCTGCATTATTCTCAGATTATGCAAATTTGTGTGGAGAGGAGTAAGAATTGTGAACTAATTTTCTAAATAAGCAGAAAAATATAAAATTAGATTGTCTTTTGTTTTGTTTTCCTCCCATACCATAGTCATTCTTTGTCTTTCATAAGGTATTATGATACTGAAAAAATGTCCTTTGCAAGTTTAAAAATACTTTTCTTCAGCTCTTGCTGTGTTAATAAACCTTTGAATTTTTCTGTTGGCTGATAATTTTGTCCAAGTATTTTATGTCTTCATTTAAATGACAGATTTTAAAACACAATAAATCATCCATTTGTTTATTCAATAAACATTTATTGAGCACTTACTATTTCCCTGTTAGGAAAATATGAATTGGAGTGAAGTCTATCCAGCAAGGAGCTCATTTACTTTGGATCATCTGTCGTTGTCCAAGTCAGCCAGGGACACTCCCCCCCCCCCCCACATAGGGCATCTCAGTAGTCACAGTTTTAAGTTGTAACCATTGATTATCTTTTGTTTCTGCCTTCATGACTCTTGACTCTTGAAGTTGATGTTTTTGAGCCTTCTTTCTATTTACCCAACTGAAAAATAATTACTAAGTTACTCAAGATTATTATTATTTTAAACAAGGGTGATATTGCTCCAAAGTTATGAAATACTATTTCCCCAGTGATTAGACTCTGGAATCTTTTTTTTTTCTCATTCTGCTACTAATTTTTTTTTAGCTCCATCAATTTATTTCACAGGAAACTTCTCTTAATAAGTCTATTGAGAGGGGCCGGAGGGTTAGCTCAGTGGTTCCGGTGCCTGCCTCGCAAGTGCAAGGCCCTGAGTTCGATCCCTGGTAACCACATACAATGCTGGGCGTGGAGACTCACGCCCACCAGCAATCAATACCACATACCACAGTGCAGGGTGTGCTGGCTCACGCCTGTCATCCCAGCACTCGGGAGGCAGAGTCAGGCGGATTGCTGAGTTCGAGGCTTGCCTGGGCTACATAGTGAGCTCAGAGCCAGCCTGAACTACAAAGCGAGACCCTGTCTCAAAAAAAAAAAAAAAAAAAAAAAAAAGTCTACTGAAAGCTATTTGATGATTTTCCAAAACTAAAAACAGTTATTAAAATTTAAGCTTTCGAACAAAGTAGCACAAGTAGGTTTATTGAAAAAGGGTGACTTCTGTGAATTGTCTGATATGAACATTTCGTTTTGTTAAAACTGAATTTGTTGGGCCGGAGATTTAGCTCAGTGGTTCCAGCGCCTGCCTCGCAAGCCCAAGACTCTGAGTTTGATCCCGGTAACCACATACAATGCTGGGTGTGGTGACTCACGCCCACCAGCAATCAGTACCACATACCACAGTGCTGAGTGAGGTGGCTCATGCCTGTAATCCCAGCACTCAGGAGGCAGAGGCAGGAGGATTGCTGAGTGCGAGGCTTGCCTGGGCTCCATAGTGAGCTCAGGGCCAGCCTGAACTACAAAGCGAGGCCCTGTCTCAAAAAAAAAAAAAAAAAAAGAATCCGTTACTTTATGAGCAAATAATATACATAAATATATGAACCTATGATACCTTCAGTTTCATCTTCTCTTATTTCTCTTCTACTACACCTCCTCCTCCTCTGCTTCCCTTTCCCTCTTCTATCCCCCTCCTCTCCCTCTTCCTTTTCTTCTCTTCCCTTTTTTTTCTCCTTCTCCTTCTCTTTCCCCTTTCCTCCTTGCTCCCTCCTCCCCTCCTTCGTAAAAACCAGGGCTTCACAAATATTAGGTGATAACCTCATTATTGTACAGTTGGGGTTATCCCTGATTTTCATATGCATATCTAGCTAAATACATTTCCTGCTGGAAATTAGTTATCTCCATTGTCAACACAGGAAGACAGTTCTGGAGGACAGAAGAAATACAACAATATCCCTCCTCACCACAATATAAGACCTTTTAACAAACAATTTTACTTGCATTAAAAATATACAGTTTTATGGTTTTATCTTTTTTTTTCAAATAAAAACTATGTTTGGACTGGAAATTTAGCTCAGTGATTCTTGTGTCTGCCTAGCAAGTGCAAGGTCCCTAATTTGATCCCTGGTAACCACGTACAACAATACCAGGCATGGTGAATCACACCCACCAGCAATCAGTACCACACACCACAATGCTAGGCATGGTGGCTCACGCCTGTAATCCCAGCACACAGGAGGCAGAGGCAGGACGATTTATGAGTTCGAGGCTCACCTGGGCTACATAGTGAGCTCAGGGCCAGCCTGAAGTACAAAGTGAGAACCTGTCTCAAAAATAAATAAATAAATAAATAAATAAATAAATAAATAAATAAATAAATAAACAAATACGAACTATGTTTATGCAATTCCGTAATCCCTTTGCAAGAAGGTAGCCAAAGGACTAAACTACTGAAATGAAATGTGCATCCTCATTTAGCTTGAGATGCTTTGTTTAAATGAAGTACTGAATTCCTCCATCCTTGAGTCTTCATTGACTCTGGCTTAGAATATTTGAGCAGTCAATCTGGTGATGCCACTGCTTGGTTATGGTCTAGTTTCAAAGTCACTGGAGATATGATTTAACCATCTCACCCATAGCAAACATTCTATGAAGAATGTGCAATAACTCTAAAGGTCTAGATTTATAGAATTATATTTTTGGCCTGAATTTTTAACCAATCTTTTAAAAGACAACTTCAAAATTTACTTATCTACACTCGGTAGGCAGAGGCAGGAGGATTGCTGAGTTCCAGGCTTGCCTTGGCTACATAGTGAGCTCAGGGCCAGCCTGAACTACAAAGCGAGACCCTGTCTCAAAAAAAAATAAATTACTTATCTAGCTACTGCTTAAATATGTCAGGGACTTGAAGACTTACTAAGGGTTTATGGAGCATTTTATTTAATATTCAATAGTGTGATATTTTGTACAAATCTCATAATTATTTTTCATGGATGGTTTTAGATATTTGAGGATAGCTTTAGATGAATACAAGTTTCTTGCCTACTATTGTTTCTATTTAGACTTTTTCAGTATTTGGGCCAACTGTTCAGAAATAGTGGCTCAGAAAGTTTAAATATCTGGAATTTTCCTGCCCAATTTACAATGAGTTCAGGATAAAGTAGAAAGCAAGACAGAGTCACTGAGGATATGGTTATTATTGTGAAAGCCAGTAGTTGATCACATGTAGAAAGTTACAAGCTTAACAGAAAAGAGGATCCTCGAATACAAGGAATCGGCACAACTGATCCCAAAAGCTCTGACAAAGTTCTCACATAACTCTCTGAACATTGTTCACCGAATCCTGAATTACTGTTGTGGATTGCACAGCTGCTATAAGAGAAAAGAAGTTACTGATCAACTGGGTAGTGATTACAGTCTAAATATTTGTAAATATTCGTGTTTTGAAACTCCAGCTGCGTACACCTAAGGCCATTATATTAGGAACGAATTAGGCAGGTCTTTGGCAGGTAATTAGCTCTTACTAATGAGATTAATTGCTCTTAAAAAGAAGCCTGGGAAGATCCTTTTCTCCTTCCACCATTTAGGGCTCTTGGGGAAAATGGCTGTTTTGCAAAAGTAGGCTTTCAACAGATAGCAAATACGCCAGCCCCTTGATCACAGAATTCCCAGGGAGAAAATGGGTTAAAGAAAATCAAGCCACTTCCTTCACTGGTGAGTTTTTGTCAATACAACTACACAGAGGTGTAGCACACAGGGTTTCAAAATATCTTTAAACCTGACACTCCTTTTTTATGACCTCTTAAATCTTTTTATCCTCATTCTGGATGACTAGCATTTTGGGGGCTAAAGTTTCTTCATAAATTCTTAAATCATTAAAATCATCTCAAATTGAGAGTGGAGTTAGTTATTCTACTTATTGGAAATACAAATTTGGGCTTCCTCTAATCGGTGTTCACAGAACTGCCTGGGAATCAGCATCATCAAGAGAACTATTTGATAATACTCTTTGACTTCCAAATTCAATTTATTCCCAAGGGCTGGTCAGTGAAGGCTCAGGCTCCTCTCACAGTCTTCAGTTTCTCTCCTCCAACCTGCAGGGTTGCCTTCAACCTTTTAAATGGACCTCTTTCTCTGCATCATGATCATTTTTAATCCCACCAACCTTGTGATATTTTTCTGAGGTTAGAATGAAATAAGAACAAAACAAAGTACTTATGGACCATATTAGAGACTGTATTCATGACAATACTTGAGAACAATTGTTGGTATTTTTACAACTATAGAACAGCTAATTAAATATAGCGGGGAGGGGGGAGAGATGATTAATTACTAACTGAATACAACATTTAAGAGTCTCTAGATAAAGGAATGGTGGTCCTCCTAAAGCCCCTTTCACTCTTTTACATCTGCAGTTCAAAATGGGAAGCGGGACAGTGTTCTTGACAATAGGCTTGAAGCTTTGTTTCCTTTTCTTTGAAAGCTGGGCTATGATTCTGACAGTGGTACTAGTTTCATGCCATATAAAAACCATTCTGTGCATTATAGGATGTTTCATTTAACAAAAACTACAATGTGTAACTAGGAATGTGTTCCAGATCCTAACTAGCATTTCAGCACTTTGCCAGGCTCCCCATTTACTGATTTCTGTGACAAATGGTTGGGTTCTCACCGGTGGTAAACACCACTCATAACAAACGATGGCTGGCAAGAGTATCTGCTACACTGGGAACCTGGGGCCTCCTGGATCCTGAGGGTATTTCTTTCCAGAGACAATTCTGCCTGAATTGATGGGTGGAATTTTCAGCAGTCACTTTTCCAGGAGGTGCAGCCCCTCTGCGTTTCTGCTTCATGAAAGTTCTGTCCCAATTACTTGGTTCTCTGGAGCCCAAGATTTTCAATTTAACATTAAGGCTGCTTTAGTGTTAAACTCACTGGCCACGCAGGGGCCAATTTCCATGCCTCATAACACCTTTCCTCCATCCCTTCTCACCCCCACCTGGACTTGCCTTCTTTTCTTCTTTAGTTCTGGCTCTTGGAGATTTTCCTTTCTTTCTTTTAAGCCCAGTCACACTAAGCTTTTTTCTAGTTGGCATAGTAGGAGCAATAAAGTGCTGTCTCAGTCCTGCATGTGGTTAAGAAGTGGGAGGCACTAGCTAGTTACCTTTGCTTTGAACTTGTATCAGCTTCACTACAACGTCTACCTGCTGCTTTCTTTCCCACTATGTTCTGCTAGGACTCAGAAATATTGCTCCTTTTTATAAATGCAATTTACATATTTTCAGTTACTTATGTCATTTCATTTCCTTTTCACAATTTAACAATCATAATTACTCAGTGCAGACAGACTGGTTCCTTTCTTTAGATGTTCTTAAGTTTCTCAATTTACATTAAAGTTGCAGACCTGAAGTCTAGTGTCTCAGATGTGTTTCAATTGGTGTGAATGAATTAGATCAGTGGTGGTGAACTGAAGCCATAGCATGTGCCATAGCAGGCTATGTGTGTCATCAGAACCTCTGTTACTGTGTATTCTTTTAATGTATAAATTGGTCCTCCCTCCCTCCCTTCCTTCCTTCCTTTCTCTCTTTCTTTTTTTGTGCTACCAGGGATTCAACTCAGGACCTCATACTTGCCATGTGAGCACAATACTGAGGAGCTAAACACCTGGCCCAGTTGTTTTTTCTTAAGGAAATCTTAAGCGTTCAAGTTCAATTGCAGCGTTGGCCATTTGGGATCAATAAGTAGATTTGGATTGCATTTGGGGCCCTTGGTCTCTAAAAGGTTTGCCATGATTGAATGAGATTATCCCTTCCTTGGTTTTGAATGCTACTTTTTCTGCTAATGGAATCTATGATTACACTGGGCCATTGTGACAGCCTTGAAATCTGTTTATTTTCCCTGATTAAACTCAAGAAAGTTTTTTTTTTGTTGTTATTGTTAAATTTAATACGCTGTTGTAACAAGAAGTAGAATTGAAGCTTTATTTTGTTGATAGGTTCTGGTCACCTTAAAAAGATTAAATGTACACAGATGTTTGGAGGATTCAGTGGTTTCTGTTATGTAAAATAGATGGACTATGGAAAAACAAAAATGTACACAACTGAAATCTGAAATTAATTCAAAGACATCATAGTTTATCAAATGTAGAAAGAAAAACTTTACTGAAATGTAAGTAGCATGTAGCTGGTTTGGCCTTTTCACTTTTATTGGCTCAGTTTATGGATGTTTTTTCTCCCAAAGGTCAGTGTTTTGTGTTTTTTATTTTGGTATTTATTTTGAATTTCTCTTTGTCAATGGTCTGTGGCTGTAGTTTTAATTTAACAACAACAACAAAAAAACTATCCAGTCTGCTTTCTTCCTAAAAATATTTTCTCCTGCCAATCAAAATTTAACCTCGCAAAATTCTTAGTGACAAATTTAACGTCATTCAGCAGGTTGTTGCCATTTTTCAAATAATAGGTGGTGCGTTTACTGCCATCTTGTGGTAGATGTTGGGCATAAACGTGATAATAACTAAATAAGTAAATTAAAAATACCTAACGAAACAAGGTAAAATTTCTTCACTGAATCCGTGTGATAATTCAGCTACCATGAGGAGTCATGCAAAATTAATCTGTTCACACATGAAACAAATCAATGTGAAGCAAAGAAAAATGTGGTCTTTGATCATACTCCCTTCTTTAAGTTACTCGTGTTGGCTCTACAAAGGGGACAATATTTATGTAATTATAACTCCAATTTTATTGCTTCAGTATGGAAGCAAAATACAGGAAAACCTGAACTAGAATTGGAAATTGATGTACGTGAAAAGAAGCACAAAGCATCAGGGAACATGTGGAAGCAGCCTGCAACTTGCAGGACTCAAGGAAGCTAGTTACTAGTGAACTGTGAGATGTGATGCCTATAGGACGAAGTCCAAAACAGTGGTGGTGTGAAGATTCCAGCCAGGGTACAATGAATCATCTAGAGTTTCTGCCAGGTGTAATGAGAGGGTGAGGCTGACTGCGTGTCAAGGAACACAGCTAGTCAACACACTTCAGTGACATAGCAAATTTTAGATAAAGCTTTCTGATCACAATATAATTGATGAGAAACCAACAACTTATTTTTTTACTCCGTAGGAATGCAAATTCACAACTTAGATGTTTAAATAATTCGTTAATCAAAAAAATCCAACAAAATTTAAAGTGACAAAATCGATTTAAAATGAAAAAAAACTACACATTGTAATTACTGGGTAAAAGCTGTAATAGTAGTAAGAAGAAAAATTGGAGCCTTAAAACAAACATTAAAAAGTATAAATGATGGCCGGGCGTGGTGGCTCACGCCTGTAATCCCAGCACTCGGGAGGCAGAGGCAGGAGGATTGCTGAGTTCGAGGCTTGCCTGGGCTACATAGTGAGCTCAGAGCTAGCCTGAACTACAAAGTGAGACCCTGTCTCAAAAAAAAAAAAAAAAGTATAAATGATGAAAATGAAAGAAAAATGAAAGAAATGATTAAAATGTTAGCTACTGAAAGTACAAAGTAATAACAAAATAGGATTGCTGTATCTATTTATAATATTTTAATTTAATATATATAATGTTTCTGTTACTAATATTTAATATTTATAATATTTTCTGTTATTAAAACATATGCTCAGATATCTATATGTATACACACTTTTTTTTTGAGACAGGGTCTCACTTTTGTAGTTCAGGCTGGCCCTGAGCTCACTATGTAGCCCAGGCAAGCCTTGAACTCAGCAATCCTCCTGCCTCTCTCTCCTGAGTGCTGGGATTACAGGCGTGAGCCACCACGCCTGGCACTGTGGTATGTGGTATTGATTGCTGGTGGGCGTGAGTCACCACACCCAACATTGTATGTGGTTACTGGGATCAAACTCAGGACCTTGCGCTTGCGAGGCAGGTGCCAGAACCACTGAGCTAAATCTCTGGCCCTGTGTATACACATTCTGAGTTATTTAAACATGTAAATTTTCAAACATTTTGAGTTGAATTTATGGGTTATTTAAACATCTAGGTTTTACATTTTCAGACTTGGAAGTTTAAAAGACAGGCTTTATAGCTAAGAATTTCTAAAGCAAAGTCTACTTCGATACATCATAATCTACAAAAATGTGATTCTAGTTATCAACAAGAATGCATGACTTCTTTTCTGAAATAGTTTTTCATGGGATAAGGTATCACATAAGTGAGTCCATCATTAGTTAAGCACTAGCTCCTGATGTGAAGATGAGAAGACCCTACAGTCTTCACAGCTGCTGACCAGAGAATGGTCACTTACCAGGGATGTGGACAATATCCAATCCAGCAGGTGCCATATAAGTATCTCTCTTCACTGTATGTCAGGAAGGTAAAAAGAATACAAATTATATCTGAAGTCGTTGACATTTACAAGTAAATTAATCAGTGTTATTTTGTCTAAATCTTCAACTACAAAAACAAACATGTTCTGATAATTAACACAAAACAGATAGTGATGGCCTAATCAAAATATTTTTCTTGAATACCAAGTTTGAATCTACTGCAGTAAGTCTTATCTTTCTCAAAATCTTGTCACTAACACGGTGACAAATGAAGAAAAATATCTGCCATAATTTATGGGTCCTAAAAATTTTGTAGAGGATGGGATGATAATAGCGAAAAGGAGTGCTGAGAATTTTGGCCATGATACATTTTCCTTTCTTTTTACTCCCTGACATTGCAGCCTTTGGGAACTTTGGAGAATTCTGAGTCCTAAAGGAGTCTTAAAATGTCTTAAAAAGCTTGCAGATGACTATGCAGAAAGGAATCCATGCAGCAGGCCTGGTCTTGCTTAGCTCAGAAAGACTTGCGACAAGCTTGAGCCTTGTGCTCTCTGGTAACTTTATTAGCAAACAGCTCTTTATACTGACAGGAAATCTCTAGGTGAGTGAGTGACTCAGACTGCTGAAGTTTAAGCTCTTTACTTGAGTAATATGGTTATTTAAAACACGAGCTCTCCTTATAGAAGTCTGGGATTTTGGTACATGCTACACAGAAAGGGACCTGTGGAGCCAGGTTCCCACAGAGAGCTTGGGCCCTGACTCTCCAATAAAATGGGGACAATGAAATGGTTGATAATATTGTGTATATATTGTCTAGTTCCACAGGGTGATAATTGAGTGTAGCCTGCCTGAGTTTAGTTATGGAAGCTTGCATCTGTTTCATCTGGATTTTTGTCCTGTGCTTTTCTTCTTTGCTGATTTTTATTTTTATCCTTTACTTTTATAATGAATCATGACCAAGAGCCTGACTTTGTGCTGTTTCAGTTAGTCCTTCTAACAAATCATCAAGCCTGAGCATGTATCCTGTGATACACAGGAAAGTTCCACTGTCATGGCATATTACCTGCTTGAAAGGGGAAAGCAAAAAGAATTCCATTTATCTGGTCAACTTGAGCTTTATCTGGACTAATAAACATTTCTTAAACTGTAAAAGTATTAATGGTTCATCAGTTACATAAACATGAGTAATAATACTGACACCTAATATCATTATAGCAACTCTTATCCTTGGCACGGTGCATGTTTCTTTAAATGGATAATGTTACTCAGTCTTCACATTGCCTTCTAAAGTAATTATTTTTACTCTACAAACAGAGACACTGGGGCCCAGTGATTAAGGCAGTTCCCCCATCACATATCTAGTGAGAGTCAGTCAGAATGGAAACACCAGGAGCTGGACTCTGATCTGAACTACTTAACCTCTTCTTTGCCATATGTATTTGACCCACATTTTATCTCTTCTAATTCGCACAAAAGGAAGGGGAATCTTGACAGGAGGGTTGGACAGAGTAGCTCTGGCATTGGAAAGAATGTGTGAATCTTCCATGTGATTGGAGGTATGTAAAAGTATCCATGCTCTGACAAAGAGAAAGTGTAGCACTGCTCACTCAAAAGCATGTAAAGAAGGGGCTAAAAAGTGTAAGGGAGATGAGAATATGAATTAGGAAAATGACAAAGATAAATGAAACCTATTTTATAAAATATGCCTAGAGCTTAGCAGTCACAATAAAGGAAGAAAAAAGCTCAGTGTTTGGAAATCAAGGAAGCTAGAATTGTGGGACAGAAGATCAGAGAGACACATAGTCTCTTTTCCTCCTTCCAAACCATCAACCTTTTATCTCTACCCTAACAGCTATGTAACAGATTCCTAGATCCATTTATCTGTGTGTTTATCTGTCTATCGATAGATCTACTCAGAGATCTGCAAAAGGCTCTGTCTTGGGTGGAATAATTACCTAGGAAAGGAAACCTCTTTCAGGAGAAAGACTCACAGAATCATGTGAAGGAGTGGACAAAATAAGTGCTCACAGAGGGTTAGGAATAGTTCCTGTTTCTAACAGCCAGAGTGGAAAAATATTTTCACACAGGGCATTCGGCTCAATAGTGGGGCCAAATGAAACCCAAATTATCCCACGCAGAAACAGCATGAAGAATAATCACCCCAGAATAAAAGTGTTGAAATCAGTGACAGAATTTAAAAATCATCCAGAGGACAAAAAGATGTAATATACAGTGAGATGACAGTAGACAGGAACCACTCAGATCAGAGGGAAATGGTGTGACAGCTTTCATATTATTGATGTGACACAGTTAAAGTCAACCTGGAATTTTATTTTAGACAATGTATTTTTTAAAAGTAAAATCAAAATAATGACTTCTTCTGGCATAAAATGTCTAAGAAATGTATTGCCATTAGAACTTGGCCACAAAAATGTTAAAGTAAACCTTGCAAAAAGAAGGAAAATATTAGGAGCTTGAATTTTTAATGTAAAGGAATGAAGAGAGTCAGAAATAGATGTTGAAAATAGTACTAAGTGGTAAACTTAAAAGCTTTAAAATGTTTAAAAACTTAACTGATAATAGACTTAAGAACGAAAATAATGGATATTTTAGAGATCTACCATGTTTATGAAAACAAAATTATAACAAAATATCACAGACTCAAAAGCAGAGAAAAAAAAGTATTATTGAAAGTTCATAAACTATATTTTGAGTTGCACAAGTTAAAGGTTTGGATTGCAAACCTTAGGGCCACTCTAAAAAAACTCCAAAATAGCAATGAAAACAAAGTGGAGTAATTAAAACATTTAGTTAATGGAGAAAAAGGAAAAAAAAAAAGAAAAAAGTAACAAAATTAGAAATGAAATAAACCTTAAGTCTTCTTCTATCAATGTTTAAAATGTAGTGTTAATAATACAATTAAAAAGCACAGATTATTAGACAACATAAAATCAAGGCAAGCTATCTGAAAACCCCAGTGTAAATAACATATTAATGGAAAAAGAAAATTATGTAAAACATAATAATGATTGAAAATAAAACTAATGGTTACATGAATATCAAATAAGATAGATTTCAAAAGAAAAATTAGTATAGGATTTAAAGAGGGTAATTGTATAGATAAGGGTTATGAAATCACCAAGAGGCAACCATACAAAATATGTGTATGCCTTAGAACACATGAAACACATCAAAAAGTAGAGACAGTGTTTGGAAGTGTGAATACTTTGCTTCTGTTATTAATAGAAGAGGAAGATAGAACATCAGTGAGAATGCACTGCATTTGAACAATAGTCTCAGCCTACCAATACAACTGACATTCTTAGAATGTCACCAAAACAGCAGCACTTTTTTCAAGTGCACATGGACCATTTATCAGTCTAAATCATATCCTAAAATATATCTCTAGAAATTGAGGGATTGAAACCTCAAAAAGTGTGGTTTCTGATCACAACATGATTAAATAATAGATCAACATGAGAAACATATCAGAAAAATCTCCAGGTACTTGCTGATTAAATAATGTATTTCTAAAATAAAATATGCATCAGAAAAGTGGAAAATATTTTTGAGTGCTAGATTAAAACAAAAGTGCGACACATGGAAGTTTATAAGGTGCGGCTATAGTAGCAGCAAAAGAAAAATTTATTACAAATAAATACTTTTGTTTGTATGATCTCAAATCAGTGGGAGAAGTTTGTACCCTGAGAAAAAGAAGAGCAAATTAATCCTAAAGTGAGAAGAAAAAAAGGGAGTGATAATAATGACAAATAATCAATGAAAAGGAAAACATGAAAATGAGATAGTGCATACATTTAAAAGTGGTTATTTGAAAGATCAATAACATTGGAAATACTATAGTTAAACTGAGGAAGAACAAATCGGCTACCAAAACCCATCCTGAGAGAAACACATCACAACATATCATGCAGACATTAGAAGGAATAAATGAACCATGAACAACCTCGCAGGAATAAATTTGCTACTTGTATGAAGGGAACAAGTTTCTCATAAGGTACAAATAACAAAAGCCCATTCCAGGCTCAAACAGCTTCTGTAGGGAATTCTAGCCCACATTTAAAGGAGAAATGGTACCAGCAGCGGCTCTCCTCCTCCTGGGCACAGAAGTCTCTTGGTGTTGCTCTCTCTGAGGCTAGCGTTACAAAACCAACCCAGACCCCAAATGCAAAAGGAAAATAATATTGCTCAGAATGATAGATGCAAAGAGTTCTTCCAAATATTTTAGCAAAGATAATCATGTATAAAAGGAAGATTATGACCAGGTGGTACATAGGCCAACAAGACAGGCTTAACATTGGAAAAACAATGTAGTTTACATTAGCAGACTAAAAAATAGAGCATCCCAATAGGTGTGAAAAAAATCACTTAACAAAATCGAACACCCTTAAGAAAAACAAGGCAAACAATACAAAAGAAACACGAAAAAACCTTCTTAGCAAAGCCAGGAATGAAAGTTTCTTCAACCTGACAAAGGATACCTGCAGAATACATTATAACTAGTTTCATACTTCAGTGCAAAAGTCTGAATATTTACTCTCATTAAGATAAGGAACAAGATCAAAATGTCTGTTCTTGCAATTTTCCATATTGTATAATGTCCTCCCTGGAGCTATTAAAGAACAGGAAAAATATATGGATCATAAAGAAGGAAAAAAGGCCTTCATTTACAAGAAAAATGGCAAGAAATAAAGAAAATCTTCAAAAAACCCACAGCTACAAAAAACTAAGTGAATTCAGACAAGTTTTAGGATATACAATTACTGTGTGAGAATAAATTGTATTTCTAGTTCACAAAAAGGGGATTTATATTTTTTAAAAAACAAAAATAAAAATAAAATAATAAACTAGATTCAAGTCTTGTCCCCAAGAGCTATAAAACACTTTTAAAAGAAATTAAATAACTGGAGAATTGTACCATGTTCATGCATCAGAAGATTCAATCTTATCAAATTGTCAGTTTTCTTCATATTGTCCCAGCAGGCTTTCTGGGTAGAAAATGACAAACATATTCTAAAGTTTGCACAAAAATGGAAACAAATGTGGTTAATCACAGCAACTTTTAAAGAGAAATCAGAAGACTACATGAATTCAAAATTTACCTTAAACCTGCACCAGTCACGACAAGCATTTGAATACAGGTAATACAGAAGTACATAGATCTCCTCAGCATGTGGCAGGGTTACATTTCACTAAACCCTCTACACGTTCAAGAATCAAAGTGGAAAATGGGTTCTTTGTACCCAACCTATGGAACATCAAAGCAACACAGATGTAGTGATCGTTTACCCTCATGATGGGGGCAGCTAGCTAATAACTGGTTCTGTGGCCAGTGTCAGGACAGAGGATCATACCACATATCACTACACCAGGAAAACACCCAGTTCAAAAATGAAAGCATGTTTCAGTTGAATGCATTTCCTTCTTGCATCGCTTGCATTTGTAAACATCACCAGGACACAATGAAATGTTCATGTAGACCTCATTAGCCTCCAGCAAAATTCTCCACAGGTGTTTTTAAAAGTGCTGATGTAACTCAAAGAGAGAAAAGATAATCTTTACCATAAATATAGAAATAATAGACAAATACAAAATAGAGGGGAATACACTTTGGTCTTTGGCCCTTATCGCATACTAAGTACAAAATTTGACAGAAAAATGACCAGATGCCTAAATAAAATAGTTAAACATATAAAATATCTACAAGGAAACATCTTGAAGTTGGGTGTATACCTGCAGTCCCAGCCACCCAGGGTCCAGACAAACATGGATAACACACTGAGATTTCATCTTAGGAAAACACAATCCTCATGACATTTGAGATGGAGAAAGCCCCAACACAATAACCCAAAAAAGCATGGAGTATGAAAGAAAAAATATCTGAAGTTCATCAAAATTTTAAGGTTGGCTCCTCAAAAAAAAAAAACTGTCACAGAAATGAGAAGACAAGGCAGACACTATGAAGAAACATAACACACACACATATACATTTCAAATTCAAAATAAAAATTTTTATTAGTTGAAAGAAGACAATTCAGAAGAGTTGAAAGTTTTGAATACTTTCATGAAAGATGGGCAAATGGAAACATTTTCAACATCGTTAGTTTTGAGTCAATTTCAAGCAATTATGAGAGAGCGCCAACACTGCCAGTACTAGAAAGACTCATAGAAATTGAGCATGTAACATTGGTAGAAGCCACTGAACTGAAAATTAAAGATATTTTTTCCATAGCATATAAATTATATCTCAATTTTAAAATGGGCTCATAAAAAGTAGAGGCTATGTTTAAAAGGCTGCTTTTGTCATTCATGTTTGAAATAAGAACTTTTGCTGTTTGTATTTTGGGGCATGCCAATGGTTCTGTGCATTATTAACCTTAATCTAACATTAATATCTAGACACAGTTGTAATCATCACAAATAGTGAAAAGGAGGTGCTTGGTTTACACATGGAATATGTCTCCCCAAGTTCTTTGCTGGTTTTATAAGCTCAGTTGTTGAATCTGTGAGGAGTAGAATATTCTTATTTAATTAGAGTAGTGGACATTTCTAGGATGGACATTAACACAGGGATCTTTATGCTGCTATTAAGTTAAAATGTCTACTCTTATAAAATGATGTCACAAAGAAGAAGCAAGTTAATGTTCAGTCTTTTTCCCAGGGTGAATAAATTTCCCATTCAAGAGAAAAAGAATTAAGTTAAATAAATAAAACAGAAAATTCATTTTTTGTGACTTACTCAGAGTTTAAAAATGTTTTTTCTTCTGGAACATGAAATGCATGAAATAGAAAATATAGAATGAGTTTAATGAGTCTATGATGCCCGGAGACTATAACCTCCACTTTTCCATTCAATCTGTGATTTGATTCTTCATGTATGTCTCTTCAACAGTGAAAAACGGCTGCTCCATCCCTGACACCACATCAGTGTTCCCTGAAGGAAGACTAGAAAGGACAAAGCATCATGGGTATTTGTCAATTGGTTTCATGGGTTTTCTGAAAAGCCACACTTAATGACCATCACTTAATTTTGTTAGAAGAGACTCATGGGCCATACCCACCTACAGAGGATGCTGGGAATTTTTAAAAGTCAGGAAACATTGCAATAGCAGGTACAATTGGGATTCTGATGAGAGGAATTAAGGAACACAGATATTAAATAGGCAGCAGAGCATTGCTGAAAGCATGATATTTGCAGAAGGAGTTTTAACGTGAGTAGGTTTGGGATCTCCAAAGACCTAGAGAATAAGCCTATAATCCTAGTAACTTGGGAGGTTGAGGCAGGAGGTTCAGCATGGGCAGTTTGCAAGCTCCTCTCTCAAAAAACAATTTTTAAATATAAGTAAACAAAGGGCTGGAGGTGTTGCTCAGTGGTAGGGCACTTGCCTGGCGTGTGTTCAATCCCTAGTATGTAAAGAAAAAAAGGACCTAGAAATTGCTTCTAGATCCAATCACTTCTGCAGCCAACTCTGCTTTTCTGGATGAAGAACAAGTGGTGGCTGATGTCACAGAACAGCTCCAGGCTCCCAGCACCCAGCACTCAGGGCCTTCACAGCCAGCTACTCTCTGCCTGCTAAGCCATAAAGACAAGTGCTTTCTTTCTTCTCCCCATGAAGTGAATGCATTAGATTACCTTTAGCAGTCTATAGTGATTAAATATGTGTCTGAACTGTGGCTACTTAGAATGCAAATTAATGTAGAGAAAACCTACACAAATGATTTAATATTACATTTTTTTCACACACGTGGGGGACTCAGTAAACAGTATCCTAGAATATTTATCAATGAGAAAACTTAAACATGATTGCTTGTTTTGCCTCAAAAATAATTATTTAATTAGCCGGTCAGTGGCTTGTGAAATATTTTGTTCCCTTTAAGAGGATGAACATTTTCTACAGCAACTGTGATTTTTGAGGAGAAACTCAGATCTGCTTAGAAACAAAGGAGGATACAGAAGCTCTGCTGCCCAAAGCATGAAGTGAAGGTAAAAGAAAAACTCGGCAGATCTGAATGGTACTCATTATTCTCCTACTTTGCTTTTCTATGGTTTGCAGAATTTTACTCGGATTGGATGGTTCTACGTGATGTCCAAAGCATTCAGATGGGAATTTTAAAAAGGTTTTCATATCTTTCGACACCACTTTCACCTCTCTGTACTCCAGTTTTCTGTGAAGCAGAAAGGGATTGGTGTTTTCTATTCACCATGAAGGAACCGTCCTTTAAAGTCTGAATCTTTAGCCAAATTGATTCCATTGTGCAAACGGTATGCCACTTCACCAGTTTGGTAAGAAAAAAGCTTTTTACTGTTGTCATTTTTTTTTTTTTTTTTGAGACAGGGTCTCACTTTGCAATTCAGGCTGGCCCTGAGCTCACTATGTAGTCCAGGCAAGCCTCGAACTCAGCAATCCTCCTGTCTCTGCTTCCTGAGTGCTGGGATTACAGGCGTGAGTCACCACGCCCGGCACTGTGGTTTGTGGTATTGATTGCTGGTGAGCGTGAGTCACCATGCCCAGCATTGTATGTGGTTACTGGGGATTGAACTCAGGACCTTGAGTTTGCGAGGCAGCTCCAAAACCACTGAGCTAAATCTCTGGCCCAACTGTTGTCATTTTAAATCCCATTTTCTGGTTTAGAAATAAAAACAACTTTCTGAATGAGGCAAGTTTGGAACCATGGTAGTTAACGGATGTTTAACTCAGAATAGATGGAAAGGAAAACCGAAGGAAATACAATGGATATTTGTTGAGAATGCTAGTAGGAGTGCTACGTAAGGCTATTTTGTGCCTTTCACGGGAGGACGCTGTGACAGGATATAGGAGATCTGGTTTCCAAACTAGTTCTGTCATCAACTAGGTTTGAAACACTAGCTGTGTGCTCGGTTTCATGTTTCTTCCATAGAAAGTGAGGAGCTAAAGCAAGTATCCCTCACTTACAAGATATTGGAGCAGCTCATTTTTCTGCAAATCTGTGTCCTCAATGTGAATATGACATTCAGTCAGAACAATCCCTTCACGGATGGCTGAATTTATGATTATGATCCACACTCTTCAGGAAGAATCAGCCTGAACTTCTCAGAATGAGGTCCCGCTTTGAGTCTGACGCTTGGCCATAGTCCAGCCGATTCCTTGTGGAACACATTGCTTCCAAATCCTAGAAGAACTTTATTGACTTCTTGACCAGCTAAAGAGCTCAATAAGAACCAGTTCTCAATAACTGGCAAACTAGAGACAGTACTTTGACCAGTTGATTAAATAATAATAATGTTTGACATTTACTTAGCATCTACTTTTGGCTCAGCACCTGGGTTTCCCTGTATTATTTAGCACCCACAGAACAAAACTTCATTTTAGAGCAAAAATTTCTCATAGATGTTAGGTAATTGCCTATGACTGAATATTGTTAAATCCTAGAGAAAAGATGCAAACCCAGATCCACTGGTTTCATAGCTCAAGATCTTCTTTTCACAAATTCAAGCCCTAGTCAATTCCTCAGCTTGGAGGGGGTTGGATTCCCAGTAGCCCACTACCCTAGCACTGTGGCTTTTAACAGACTGGGAATTTTCTAGTATTTCCAGTGTAGAACGGATTCCTTTGAGTTTTTGGACAGCATAATAAGTCCAGTACTCAAACAAAGTCGTTCAGAAAACCTTCAGTGCTCCTTTAAATGGAAACCTCAGGCAAAGGGTTATGGATGAATTGACATTTATTTGGGGTAGGCATGGGTTTTGACGGATGAGACGAGGATTGGAAAGAGATGGAAATGCTAGGGATGTTCAGGGACTCCAGGGGCATCCTTCTATACTGGCATGTAGGGGAGTTTCAGGGGATCTAAGTAATCCTAAGCAACAAAGGCAAAGCAGGAGCTCCTGTGTGCCAGCTCTGTCTCAAGTGAGCTGCTAGACCCTTTATTGATAACACTTTACAACAAAGAGTGAGCATTTGAATTATTGGACTACGAAGATCCACTGGAGTCCTTAAACAGAGTGCAGATCAATGGATGCCTAGCTTTAGAAAGATTACCTATCAATTGCCTGGGAAATACTTTAATCATGTAAGGGGAAAGTGGGATGCAGAAGACTTGTTAAAGGTAAATGGAACCCTAATCCATGAGATCCTGCAAACACCTGAGATCCCTTACTACCTGACCTCCTAAAGAAGAACTTATATTTCAGCTTTCAGACAATACTTTTCATGAATAATAATAGTATTTTCTGAGTACTTATTTCCCTGCCAGATCCTATTCTAAATGGCTTATATACAATTTCTTAGTCAGCCATCACGAGGTAGACACAGTTGTTCTTATTCAACTAGCAATGGAAAGGGAGGCTTAAATAGATTGAGGAAACTTCCCAAGACCACGTGGCTCATAAGTGCTGGTGGTGGCAGTGTGTGCTCAGCAGCTCTCGACCACCAAGATGCTAGAGAACAGAGAGGAGGCCAAGAAAATGAGAGCTTTGCGTCTGTGGGGAAAAATAATTCCTTCCATTTTAGTGAAATTGAAATCTTGGTTAGAAAGGGCTGAATGGTTAATCAGCTAGCACGTAATTTTAAGAGCGTTCCTAACATTAATCAGAAAGCTGGAGATCCTACTAATATGGGCCCAATAAAAATAAATTTTGAAATTCTGTTTTAAAAAGATCCAGTGGAAACTGTTTAGATAATAGAAATCAGGTCCAAAGGTATCAGTGAAGCACAAAATAAAATACCCACCATGCCCCAGAATAGGTTGTAAGAGTGGAGTCAAATTTGTGGAGGAATCCAGAAAATGGATAAGGCTAGAATGGAAGGGCTGACACAACTCTTTGGTGCTCCTACTCTGGGTTTAAAGATAAACTCTAATCACTAGACTCAATTTGCTATTGACTGGTTAAGAGCTCAGGATAACTGCAAGTGGACCTTGGGTCTCAGTGCTAACTACTTTAAATGTCATTATCCTTGATGCCTGTGTTTGCATGGATTCCCACAGAGGAGGCCAGATTATGTCCACCCTCATCCCCATGCCTGAAAAAGAATGTATGGTTGTTTCGGTTGGCCTTATAGGGGTTGGGTTTTGGTTATTTTGGTGCCAGTTTGGATATATAACACTGAAAAACAGTCTATCATTAGGATAATTCTCAGTGGAATTTTTCATATTTTCCAAATGCACAGGAGGCCAATCTATAAAGGAGGATTCTGTTATTAATTTTAAGACCTCAAATCCTCTTTTTGGAATGATTCAGAATATAAATAATAGGAGGCTGGGTGGAAATGTGGAAAGAACATATGGTCTAGATTTAGACAAAACTGTTCTGAGAACCTCATTTATCTAGATAACCTTGAGTAACTTCTTAACAAGTCTGAGCAGCATTTTCCCCTGAGAAGTGGAGACGATATGTCATGAAGTTAGTTTGACTCTGAAATACTGGCGGGCAAGGGCACTGGTTGGAAAACAGTATCCAGAGTTGCGAAGGCAGGCCAGGCAACTACAGCTGAGTCGTTCAAAACTCAGGGTCCCAGAGAAGGAGCTGGACAGGTGTGAGCCAGGCTCAGGGAATGGCCTCTTGTCTCAGTCTGGTGGAAGCTCTATAGCAGTGTCGGACTCCCTTTTTTTCTTTTTCTTTTTCCCGTGGTGCTGGGAATCAAACTTAGAACCCTGTGCTTGTCAGGCAGGCATGGTGCCATGGAGGCATATTCTGAACCTGTTTTACATTACAGTTTCCATTATCCTGAAGTATGAAACTGTAGAAAATTTTACATTGTAGAAAATTTCTATAATCCTGAAGTAAGAAACTGTTGAGATGTTAAATCATGGCCCTGACTAAAGAACAGTGGGCTCAAGGTCTAGCTCTGGGGATGGAAGAGTGCCAGCACACAGCAGGCCAGCCAGGGTAACTCCAGGTGGATTTCTGTGCCCTGGAAGGCTTCCCTTAGGGAGGAAGGTCCCTGGTGCGCACAATCCAAGTGTAACATTCAGTTCCAACTCCTTTTGTGTGATTAAAACAAAATTGTTATCTTTCTTGCCCGTAGGGAAGGCTCACTGAGAAATTGTCAGTGTATTAATCACTTTTCTTGTTGCTGAAAGAAAATATTTGACACCTACAAACTGAAAGAGTAGAGATTTATTTGGCTCACGGTTTCCGAGAGTTCATTCCCTTGTCGGCTGACTCCCAGGCAGAAATGTCACAGCAGAAAGACATGGTAGGTGAAGCTGCTCATTTCTGGTGATCAGGAAGCACAGCACCACCATGGAAGAGTCAAGCGAGGTGTGCCCTCCAAAGGCACATCCCCATGCTCTGCCTCCTCAAACTGGGCCTCCAAACAGCACATTCAGCTGTAGCACCTCCATGTTCCAATCGCATCTTCTGGAATATTTTAATCCAGTTAAGATGACAATGAAGATCAGCTGGCACAGACATTAAAGTAGAAAGGCACTCAAGGGCCTGTCAGAGTCAAGGGAAGAAATATTGAGGAACAATGAAGTTTTAGAGAACTTTAGGAAGATATGACAGTTCCACAAAGGTCCTTTCTTCCTAGTGCCAGTGAAGTATCTGATAGGCTGCCTGTCTCTGGAGATCTAAATAAAATTGGCCCAGAACCTTCTCCTAGTTTCTCGGCCTATAGAACTCAGGTACTATGATTTCTCTGAATTCTTTTTTCTGCTCTCAAGAACATTCCTTCTTGCTTTCTTTTTTGTTCTCTCCTTTTTTCTTTCTTTCCTTCTCTCTTGTTCACAACAGTTGTGGGCAAACTGATGGTCAGTGTATGAATTTTAATATGTTCGAGTTTAATGTCCACCTACCCACACCAACACATTCTCAAACAAAGTGATCATGACTCTGGTGGACTTGACCATACTCAATTTCTGGAAATGGAAGAAGTTTACATAAATCACATTGGGCAGAATCAGTAATGAATATTTAGCCTAGTCCTTTTCTTGAGACTTTATTACGTTTCTTTTCCTTCCATCTATCTTTATGTTTCCCATTTTCCTTTAAAACACAGATTCCACACATTACTCTTTGGTCAGGCAAATTAATTACTATACTTTTACTAATATGTGTCCTCTCATAGGATATCTTTCTTAAGAAAATAGTCTTTCAAGGACCAGCTTTTCCCTAAGAAAAATTGTTATGTAATCAGTAATGACAGCAAAATAAATTTGACCTCACGTACTGGTCACTAGAACACTGGTGCTTCAAAGATTCCAAATCTCTTTTGAATGATGCTAAGTAAATAATTAATTAGTATTTTTTTGGTCAATACCCTTCCTTTCCTCTTTCTATCAAAAGGCTCCATTAGTCCAATGTTGTCCAATGTCAGTCATGTTCTAAGTATTAAACTTTAGCCTTCTTTACATTAATTGAGTTGTAGATGGAAGGCTCAATGTCTGCTTTTTAGGAGATATCTTATTCTTACTAGCAATACTTTTAATGAAGTACTTGATAGATAAATTCTTTTTAGAAAGAATTCCACAGTAGACTAACATTCATTTTATCTTATCTTTTATTAGGTTAAGGCTTCTGAAAATGACTTTTTAACTCTGTCTTTTGACTCTAGAGGTGATTTTTACTTAAGGTTGGTGATATCCCATGCTCCAGATATTGACCCAAGGAGCATTTTTTCCCAGTTATTTGTTGCTGTCAGTTCAAGTGGAAGTATAATAGGTAGGGACTGAGAAATACCATTTTCAATTTTGTTGTGCAGAGAACAGTGATTAGCTTTATCCAAATTTCTGGTTAACTCTGCCAAAAATATTCTATTACTGAATTCTATTTCCATTACAGGAAAATCTACCCCATTATCGTGATTTTTTTAGAGTAATTGTTACTTTATTTGACAATATTAACAACAAAAATATACTGGAACTTTTAGCTGAATCTATATCATGATACTTAAAACCAGGGAAAATGAGATTAAAATGTAAATTAAATAGCTAAAGCCAGAGAAAAGGAAAATATCATGCGTAGTACATTATATAAGTAAAATATAAAACTGAAATTTTGCATAAACCTAGCAGAAGAGTTTTTTAGATGATTTTAAATTTTTTTGTAGAGATCTTTTTGAGGATTGTGCTGATCTCAAATAATCTGCACACAGTTTTGTATTCATATTCCTTGGATTTGGGAGACTTGTATGGAGCAAGTCAACACTGCATCACAAAAGGAAAGATGAATATAAAACTGAACCTGCTCAGGCATGTTTTATTCAGAGTCCCAGTAATTTTTCCAGGCCAAAGCAATTCTTTATGACTGCCGCTTAGTATAAAGGGTCAGTTTACTGGTCCAGGGCACCATAGATCTTTTGTAAAAGACCCTTACATGTTTAATAGATGAATATATTAATTATTTGGTAATACTTACCGTAAATGATGTAAGCCATATTTGATGGTTTAAAATGCTTAACCATGTAGATCTTACCCACTTCATCTCCTAAAATAATAAAAGTTAGCAATTATAAAGTAGCCTCAAAATATATAACAAGCAATAATTTCAACATACAAAATAGATCTTATTGTTTATTCTAATAGTAGGGTCTGTACTGAACTGTATTATGGGAACTCTCTGAGGATGAAATAAGCGAGACAGGATCAGACTCTGGGGTGCATCAAGACAGTAAAGCTACCTGTTTTCTTTGTTCCTCCGGGAAATGACCAAGAGAACAAGTCCATGACTGTGCGGCACCCTGGGATCCCTACTCAGGTGTCATCATCCCTGGAGCTGAGATGTTGCATCGGCTCAATCCTGTTGGGGAAGAATTTTCAGGCCATGTGGGCTCTGTCTGGATGCTAATAAGGAAAAGTGCTGTGGAGAACTATGAGAAGAGCTCTGAGACAGACAGGCAGGAAGATGAAAGAACCTTCAGTCCCACAAATTTGCTTAGGCCTTGGGCCTTGTCTCTCATCTGTCAGAGAGACAGAAAGTCACAGAAAATCACAGTCTTTGTAGCAGAGTCATGTGGTTGGTTCTGTCTTTAATGCCAGGATAGGGTAGATGTTCTGGGAAATCTAGTCTGCCACTACTATGACATGAATGTGACCTGCAAAGTTGACGTGTTGGAATCTACATCCCCAGTGCAATAGTGCTGAGAATGACTACCTCATAAGAGTGACTTGGTTGTGTGGGTTCCGGCCTCGTCATGTATTAATGGGGTTATGAAACAGGTGGGTTATAAAATGAGTTCAGCCTCACTCCCCACATCCTGGCCCCTTGGCCCTCTGTTCTCTCTTGCCCTTCTCCCTCCCATGATGGGACGACACAGCAAGAAGGCACTCATCAAATATAGTTCTCTTGACCTTGTGCTTTTCAGTCTCAATAACTGTAACAGAAGATATCTGTCCTTTGTAAGTTTTCCAGGCTAGGATATTCTCTTACAGTAGCAGAAACCAGATTAAAATGGATGCTCATCAGATAAAATGTCTATCTCAAGCCTCAAGAATATATCCAGAGTCATGATGCCCATTAAATGACCCTAGGAGACCAAGGGCCTGAATTCCAGTGTCCCGGAGCCTAAGTAGGAGATAGCAGTGTAAACATCTATCACTGGCCAGTACAGGACTTTAGCCCCATGGAAGGTGAAAAGTAGACACAGGCTACTTCTCCAGCTACTTTTTCACTGCTGATAACCATCGCCATTGTCTTCTTCAGGGCCCTCTAAAGAGAAAGGGTGCTGTATGAGCTACTTAGATGCTACCAACCAGCTAGGGTTCTCTTACTTAATTTGTATAAAAATCAGAATTTGTCAGAGTACAGCTCTTTTAAAAGATGTGAAGAGCCCCAAGCTTTAAATACCAGTAGCTGTCAGCTCATAATCTGAGGAATCTTCCTGCCCGTGGAGAAGCAAGAACTGTCAGGTTTTAGAAATTCTTCCAATTCCAGGCTATGGCAACTCTGTTGTTTTCTATCGTTCTCTAGCTCTTAGCTGTCTTTAGTGGTTCCAGCCCTTTCTGCTGACTACTCTTGGTAGTAGTGGGCTTAGTATCACCTGCTTTCAGTGCACCAGCTCAGCATGTTCTCCTCAAGATAGAAATCACAAATAGACAAAACTATGCCCCTGAAAAGCAGTTTCATGAGCACATAGGCTGCAGAGGGAGGGAGAACGGTGAACAGAATGACTGGCTAGGGGGAGGTTACTTCCATTAAATAAAAAGGTGACCCCACGCATTCCCAGTGTCAGACTTTCTGGTTTGGTCTCGGATAATGGAGGAACCTTTACCTATCTGACTGAGAAGGGTGGCAGCAGGATGAGGCCATGCAGAGAGAGTGCAGAACCAGACCGCAGCTATCTCAATGCAGCCACAGCAAGAGTATCCTGGAGCAGCCATGGGGTGCCTAATGTAGCTGGCTTGGCCAAAAAGCGCTTGAGATAACCTTGGAAGAAAAATTAAAGGTATTTCTTGGGAAGTGTGAAACCCTCCTCTCTTGCCTCATGTCTAGATCAAGACAATAGCTGATAACCACACCTTCGATAAAGGTACCATGGAGTGGTTTGTATATGTTACAAATTAAATTCTATACCTCTCTAAAAACTGAAGGGACACATGAGAGTTCACCTAGGTTACAACAGTATCATCTTTAGTATAGGTTTTTTGTTGTTGTTCTTACTTCTTTTAATCCTAAAGAGTAGTAAAGAACACATCTTTTTTTCAGTGTCCTTTGGCTGCATTTCTTAAAACCTGAATACATAGTAGTTAAGTAGGAAAGACACTTTTTATTACAGCCAATATATACTTCTCTAGTAGCCTGGGATGTAAAATATACTTCTTTAGTATTCAAATGAGATGATGTTGAACTCTTACCCTACTCACTGCAGTAGCATCCCTTTCTCCTGTCTTGGATATCTGCCACATAACTGCAAAAACCCCAGGGATACCTTTTTGTTCAAATTAATTCAAAGATCAGCCTTGTTTCCTATCCTAATTTAAAAAAATTTATATTTATTGATACATTGTATATGCACATCATGATCATACTCACTATTGGGAATTTGTACCAGTATATGACACAATTTAATTCTCATTTTTTCCCCATTCCCCTACCCTACAACCCCCACCCCCTAAATGCATGAGCTTTGTTTGCCATTTTTATTACAATTACATTTTTTCTTTACCCATTATTACTCATTCCTCTACCACTTTTCCCTTGAATGTTTTCACTGCTACCATGAAAGATCACTGAAATTCAGTTGGTCTTGACATCCTTATATCTACCTTGCTTGCTGATGAGTGATTTCCTTCAAACAGAGCATGTGGCTCAAGATGGACTTGGTAATCCATTAAAACAATACAATTCCTGGTCTCTCTTGAGGTTTGTTGTCTACTGGGGCACTTTCCAAAATAGGAATGAGGTATAATGTGTACTTAGGCTGTGGTAACTCCCACAGACCAGGTGGTTCAGAACTATAGAGATTTACTAATTCATAGTCCTCTATGCTGGAAGTCTGAAATCAAGGTGTTGGCTCCACAGAAGATCTTTTGTTAACTTCCTAGCTTTTGGTGGTTGCCAATAATCCTTTAGGTCCCTTAGCAAAAATACATTTATCCCATCTAAACATCCTCAAAAGTCTTAGCAACCTCAGCCCTGGATAATTTGGTTACCTTTTTCTATGTAGAATAGTGATGGATACTTTGATGTCCTGAGCTCACTTCTCCTTTACTTAAGGAATTTGACATTAAGCATGGACACACAGAGAACTTTGCCCTGCCAGATGTCTTCTTTATGTACATTAGGACCCACACATGGGTCTCTTTCTTTTCCTTTTCTTAATTTCTCTGTATGGGACTCTCACCTAGAGACAGGTCATTTCCCTTCACAGTTTCAAGTCTGTTCTTACTTTGTGCTCCATAATGAGTGACTCTTTTCAGCAGATACCTCTATTTTATAACACTACAAATTTATGATATACATTAATATTTCCATGGCTAAATTTTGTCTCTTAAGTCTTAGTTGCTTATTAATTGGGTTATTTGATGATTTTTACGATAGCTTCTTATGTACAAGAAATTGTTTCATTGTCATAAAAGATATAAAGATAAGTAGGATATAATCTTTTCTAATATAAACAAAATGTCATAAGTGACAGGTGAGCCTTAAGACCAGGATGCTAGGTGCAGAAATTAACTTGAATTAGCTGAGAACTTCCATGTGTCCCTGATCTTTTCCTTCTTATCATTCCTAAAACGGCCTACAGACTTCCAGCTTCTTTAGCTTTCTTCTCAGTTTCCACAAGAATCCAGTGAAGTGACTGGTTAATAAGATGATGTCTTATGTCGATCTTTATGTTTACCTGTTCTTTAGGTTTGGGGATGGATACAAAGTATGCTTATGGAGACACAAGGGGTAGATGTGGTGACATTTTTCTGTAGTCAGGATGAGGGAGTTAGTCTTCCCAAAACTGATTGTCAAAGAAATCGGAGATATATGGGTGCAGGAATCTCAGAATCACATCATCAGTGGCATGAAGCTGTGAAACAAAAGACCACACCTCAGTATCAATTCCTAGAAAGGAGCATATGCATAGTAAATAGTCCCAGTGGAGGGTTCTAAACATCTTGCTAATTTCTGCTAACCAGACACTGTATCACCATCAATCCTTGGAAAGAGAGTGGCATGGATCAGTAACCAGTCTTATTAGAGGACTCTAAGCACCTTCCTTTATGATTCCCCAATACAGCAGGTCCCTAAATATGGCAGGAAGTGTTGGGAAAACGCAGCTACCTATCATGAGTCTGCTGAAATGGATCATTGACACAAGTCAGGCAGAGCAGTGTTATCACTCAGACTGGTAATAAGAAACCAAGTGGAAGAGTCAGTTTCTCAGGGACCAGAGGAGCTGCCAGGACGGCTGGGGTGTTTGCTGCTCATGCTCTGCTTCCACTGCAGCTGAGGAGCCTGGAAAACAGTCTATGCCAAGTTTTGTATCCCAGCATCACTGAGATTGCTCTGCTGAGTTCAAGTGGTGCAGGATGTCCTATTCTAGCAGAGATGAGATCAGAGCCTGGATTGTCCCTAACATTTCCTCTCTATCTCAGAATGATGTCTTCTTGCTATTTTCTCCTGGAGAAATATAAGCAAGAAAGAGGTAGTTTAGTCGAGGCCATTTGGGGACCTGTCCTCCTTCAGAAGGCCAAAGAGATTTAAGGTCCCAAGGAGAGAAGGAAAATTGAATAAGACCCATGGAAGTAGTTTCAAAATTCTACTAGGATACATAATGTAAAAGATCAATGTAGATTAACATGTGATTCATTCCTTTGATTAAAGCTGAGAAATATGATAAAGAGCTGCAAGGAAAGATACTGTGAAAAAAAAGTAGAAATAATCCAGAAAATAGTTATAGAAAGCAATAGTTTTGGAGCCTACCAAGTGACTTACTCACAATCTAAGGTTTCTTGTATATAAACTGGTTCTTCTGAATTTGGCATTTCTGTTTCTTTTTCATCTTTCATCTGGGGAAATGTCTTTTCAGTTTCATTGAATATACATAGAAATGCATAGTAAAATTTTTGGCTGTGAGAAAAACTTGAAAAATGTTGCAAGTAGTCTTACAGGTTGAAGTCTTGGTTTCAAAGTTGAGGAACCTTTAATATTGATCTGTATGCTAAAAAGAGAGAACAAAGTTTACTCTTTAAAGAGAAAATGTTTTAATTTAGAAGTAGAGTCAGGAAACCAATGAGAATTGTTTAAAAAGGTACTATGAATCGACAACCGTTAGGCTGAGGCAGTTCTAGTTTCTCAGGTTCTTAGTAAAACAAATTAGATCCCACAATAATACAAACTGCAGAATGAAACTTAAGCTTAACCAATCAAAAACCACTAACCTAAGCTCTATCTAGAAACTTTTACCTTAAACAAATACATTTTCCTTGTCTTGTTTCCTTGTCTGAGCACACTGTGGAAGTCTTCCCTGAACTTCCCTGTGGTACAGCCAGCCCCACTTCATGAAGAGCTGTGTGCTTAATAAATTCTTTTGTGATTAATAAATTAATCACAAAATTAAAATTAATAAATTTTAATGTGCTGAAGTTTAGCTTTTAGCAGAACCAAGGAAATACTGAGTGAGATATCCTCTACTTTCATTTCGCTCAGTGCCCAAGGGCAAAATGCAAAATTGGTGAGCAAAGAGCAAAAGCACAAAGGCCATCACTAGGTGTTCTGTCAATGTGGATTTTCTGTGGCCACCCAGGGTACGCCGCGTACTTACAGCTTTACATGTATGCATAGAATTCCCATTGACTGAGGCAGTTGAGATAGCTCCAGCTCACCATCAGGTACAGATCTGAAGATGGAACTTCACAACGAATAATTAGTAAAAAATGAAAGAGACAGTGAAAAAAGAACATAGAGTCCAGGAGGTCTTCTTATCACAGGTAGCATGGTCTTTGGTTTTGGAATCTACTTAGTCCAGGAAATTCCTAGCTCTCTATGACTACATTGGAAGTAAGGAGTGACATGAAAATAAATCCCAGTGGCAGTTCCAAAAGATGACAGAGCCCTCCCAAATGATCAGCATACCACAACTGGTCCTTCCATTTTCTCGGTTCTTTCCTCCCTGGAACCCTGAGTTCAAACTCCCAGCTGTGACTCTTTTTCCCTCTTTGCTCCTTTTGCCAGCAGCTGCCTTAGGGCTTTAACTTTTTTCCTAATCTGAATCCGACTTCCAGATGTTCTCTTCTGACTTGTACAATGACTTCAGCTTTGAAAAGCAGGTCTCGGGCCAACGTGTTGCCCAGCAGACAGAGCCTGCCTGGCAAGTGCGAGCCCCTGAGTTTGAGTCTTGGTGCAAAAAAAGAAAACAAGAACAAGTGTGGAAGTGTATACAGCTCCATCCAGCTGGTTATTTTGCATAGTCCTCTCTTTCTAGACTGCTCAGGTACCCTGATAAACTTCTCTATGAAAATTGAATCTACCTCTTAATCTACCTACTCTAAATATGTGCTTGGAGAGACATGGCTTTTTTTCTAAACTAGGAAAGTTAAAAAAGCAAAATCTAAAGAGAATCTAAGCCTAGTTGAATTAAACAACTAATTGATTTCATAAATCATTCAAAACAACATGCTGTAATGTAACTTTCTTTGAAGATGGAAACTTCCTACTTCTTTATTGACCAAATAGATAACCACAGGTCACTTACAATTTTTAATTTAAATTTAATTAGTAATATATCTGGTGGGTAATGGGTTAGATAAAACAAGCCTTCTTTATAAATTTATATTCTGCAAAAGAACAATATTTAACACCATCAGAAACAAATGATCAGCTTGAAATGCTGAATTGATTTGTTATGGTAAGGATTTTGTAGGACGTTTTTTCTCTTGGAGACATAGCCTAGCTGAATTTCCCAGACTCTAATTTGCAATCCTTTTGACTCAACCTCCTAGGTAGCTGGGCTTGTAGTCATTAGCCACCAATCCCTTGTAAATTTTGTAAGATCTTAAAGGGGAAAAATATTGAAAATAGGAGCACATCCCACATAGCTTCAGGTTTGTCTTGCTGATACATTGTTGGAGGATGGATTGTTCCATCTTTATCACTTCATGCACATTGCAAGAATTATGAAAAATTGGAGAATGGTGAGAAGATGTGAAAGTTGTCTAATCAAGTTTTCTAGAAGCAGTGTGAGGTTCTGGAGAAGCTGAAGGCTTTCCTGATGTCACTGGATAAGATCTCTTGGCTCTCATTTTAAGCTATTACAGTTGTAGGAGATACATTAAGGAATTGTTTTGGCATTTTCAAATTGTCTCTTTTAATTTCCCTGAGTCCAATTTAGTGTTTGCTTCAGATAAATTGCTTCATTAGCATTCATGTGAAGCACGTTATTCAAATTTTAAAAATAGAAGATGTCAAAGTTGAGCTACTGTATCTGATTGAGAGATAATTTTACTCTAGCCCTGGAAATTCCGAAAGCCAAAGGCAAGAGGACTGTTAAACAGAGGGACATATTATCCTCAGAGGATGTTTCCCTGGTAAAGCCTGGGTGAAATGCTTTGTTATGGTACATAAAAATGAGTGGATTTGTGGAGAAATTTAATCAGTTCAGTTCAACTCTAAGATGCTAGGCCTCTGGGTTCCACAGGTCATTAAGAAATCCTTTCACAGGAAAGTTTTAATTAAAGTTAGCTAAATCTGGAATGAGTGCCATTTATTTCTC